>PVJL010003869.1:0-145192 GCA_004026885.1 Lyroderma lyra
CACGCACACATACACACGTGTGCACACACGGGATTATTCTCCACAGTGAAAATACAAGAGTTGTACGGGGAAGAAAATGTAACCACAGTCCCTGCTGTGACTTAGCTGTGAATTATACATGGTGTCAACTCCAATGAGAGGACAAGAGGATGGGGGGCTAGGGGCGGATGTGCAAGGTGGAAAGGCTCTTGTGTCACCAGCTAGTGCCTGGAGCTGAAAACCAAGTAGTAGCAACCCATGGACAATAGTTAGAGATATGGAGGCCAACCAAGGTAAGCAGCCAAAAGGGATGAAAGTTATTGCTTGGGAGGGTAGAGAGGAGGAAATGTGCGGGGAAAGAGAAAGGGCACGTAACAAAACACAATGCATAATACAATGCATGGAAATGCTTGGTTCTTCAAACTATGCACAGGTGACTTTGAGAGAGAGAGAGACAGAGACAGAGACAGAGAGAGACAGAGAGAGGGAGGGAGGCACTATTTCCTAGGAGGCTGCTTCTTGCCCAGCAGAGCCAGGGAGAGCCAGCTTCTTTCTGCGCGCTGGGCCTGATTCCGCAGGACTGGGGGGCCCAGTGTCCAGGCCAGAGGAGGTCCTCGCTGACACGGACGCGCTCAGGGCCCCTGTGTGTGCTGGGGTGAGGACTCCACTTCCTCCACTCCCTCCGCTCAAGGCTGAGTCCCTGCTGCCTTCCAGCCCGTACAGGAACCAGCCCAGCGCTTCCTCAAGAAATGGATCCTCCTTTACATTTTAATGAAATGCATTTAGGTCTTCCCTGACAGTTCTCGGTGCTCCAGGGACTCTGGCCCCAGCACACCCAGACACTCAGTCTGCCCCACGATCAATACGTCTTTTTTCCTTTCCATTTCACTTTCCACGTTGTCTGTTTTCTGTTTTTTCGCTGTCTGTGAGTTGCGTTTCTCCGTGATATAATCGGCTTTCTCTCACGGCTGGATGGAGCGTTCCCTGCGAAGTCCTTGGCGGGTACAGTCCCTAACCAGACGACACAACGTCTGAAATTTTTAGTTGGGGGATAATCTTCACGAAGGAATACCTCTTCCCCCCCGCCCCCAAGAATCTATCGTAAGTGGTTTCCTGGGAACAGAAATTTCCTGCTCTTGTTTTCAACAACAGCCACTCACAAATCTGTGGTTGGTGAAGACCTCGAGCCAGCAAGTGGCCTGCAACTGTGAAACGAGGTCTGGACTGACGCTGAGAGAACCCTCCCCGCCCCCACCCCAAACCATCAATTCTGCTTGCACGGCAACCAGCATCTCTCTTTGGTTTTGTTCCTGTAGGAGAACTGCCTTCCACATCATGGCTTTGGCCCCCCCTGGCACCTTCTTGGGGACTCTGCTCCTGCCCTCTGCACCCCCTCACCCATCTGCCTCTCCTGGTGGCATCTCCATCTGCCCCTGCTATATACCATCCCTAGCAGCACGTGCACACACACGATCTCTCGGTGTAAACACCCGCCTGCTCGACTTCACACCAGTTCCAACCCTCACCCCCCACCCCATCGTCTCTGTTTACCTCCGCAGCCAGCCTCCGAGGACAGAGGTTTACATGTGCTGCCTCTGCATCTCATTTCAACTCATGCCATCCGGATCCCATCTCCACCCAAATGGCTCCCCTCGTGGTCGCCAGGGACCCCCATGTGGCTGCCTCCCATAGACACTTGCCTGTCCTCACCTTCCTGGCCTCTGAGCATCACTCAGCCTGGCTGACCACTCTCTTCTCAAACAACCTCTGCTCTTGGCTTCCAGCGCTTCCGCTCTGATGGGGCTCCTCCTGCCCCTCCTGCCTTTGCCTTCTCGCACTTCTGCAGCCCCACCTCCACCTGTCCTCTAACTGCTGGCGTATCCTGGGCTCAGTTCTGGATGCTCTGGTGTTTTCTCTCTCCATCTTCCCTAGTGACCCGATCCAGTCTCATCGCCCTAAATAGCAGCTCGTACGCATTTACGGATGTGTATCCCAAATACGGATTTCTAGCTTGGGCCTGTCCTCTGAATGCCAGGCTCGTATATCCAATTGCCACACACCTCCCTGAACACTTGGATGCAAGACTGACACCTCGGCATTGACAGGCCCGCCCAGTTGTGATCTCCCCTCCCCCAAACCAATTCCTGACTCTCCTCTCCTGTTCTCGCCCATCTCAGGAAACGGCACCACCACCCACCCAGCTGTTACTAGAGCCAGGAACGTGGTGGTCACTGGATTCCAAGCTTCTCTCTCGCTTCATGTTTGATCCATCAGCAGTCCTATGGCTCCCTCCCGTGTCTTCATGGCCGTCTCCCTGCCCCAAGCCACTGAACGTCTCACCTGGACTCTGCAATACCTTGTGTCCCCTGCTGCCCCTACAACCACTACTCACTTCCTGAGGTTCAGGTCATATTTCCCAGGAAAGATAGAACAAGAGGGTTTGGGGGGAAAAGAAAGAGAACACAAGCTAGTGTGGGTGCATGTGATGTGGGTTGGGCAATTCGCTCCCCAGCGCGCTGGGGCCACGTGCAGAGCAGCATGATGACACTTCTGGGGAGAGGTCTCTGAGACTCAGAGGGACCAAAGCACTGGGTCTCTCTCAGGAAGAAGGCAGGGTCCCGGCTGCCTGGACTCGGCCCCTGCAGCACAGCACACAACCTCAGCTCCTAGACGCAGACGCTGGCCTGGTCATTGAGGCCACCTGAGCCCCACTTCTCCACGCCAAGCCTGACTCCAGGTGGGTGGGTTGGTTCTGCTCAGCCTGGTTCATCCCTGACTCCATGTCCTTGCTCCTTCCCCAGACCCTCAATCCTGCTCTGAGATTCTAAGAGCTGCCGAGTTCAGGGACCTGCCCCCTCCTCTGAGGTCTCAGTTAATCGCGACCATTCCAGAGAGAGAGTCCTCCGTTTAATAAACATCCTCTAGCACTGCCATGTGCCAGGCTCTACTCTCAGCATCGAGGAAGCAGCAGTGAACCAACGGCATTCCTGCCCTCTCAGGCCGCCCGTGACCTGGGGAGGAAATAGGAACAAACCAGTAGGCATAGGGGAAAGACAATGAAGCAGGGAAGGGGGGAGGAGGGTGCAGTGGGTGGGCGGCCTGGGAGGGCTTCACCGTGGGGGACTGCAGCATGGGAGGGAGCCAATGGGGCTCTCGGGAAAAAGTGATCCTGAGGCAGAAGCAGCTCCGACAAGGAGCCGGGAGATGGCGGGCAGGAGCTCAGGTAGTGAGCGGGAGAGTGGCAGGCAGAGGCAGGGAGGAGCTGGGGCCAGCACGCGCAGCGCTCTGCAAGGCGATGGGAGGCGCAGACGGGAGTGACGGGCCTGCTGACGTCAAACAGGGTCACCGGGAGCTGGGTTGGGAATACACTGTAGAGGGAAAGGGCAGAAGCAGGCGATCACAGGAGGACACTGTGGTAATCCAGAGGCAACGCCTGCGTTGACCCGCGCTGACCCGGGAGGTGGGGGAAACCTGGGTGGGGTGCGGACAGGGTTTCAGAGGTCGAGTGGATGACATTCACGAGTGGACAGGAGACAGAGTTCTGGGCCTACACGTGCGGAGACGTGAAGGGGCCTGTGCAGACTCGCATACGTGAGTCTGTTTCTTACCCCCAAAGATGCCCGTTTTCCTTGGGCTGCAGAGAGACACGGGGCAAGTGTGTGGCGACGCACACAGATTCTCTGTCTGTGCCACACATGCCATAAGCTTTCCATTACCAACCTCAGCGGTATGCATGTTTTTGGTTCCAGTTTGGATTTTGAGAGTGGTTTCCCTGAGGGGTTTTATCCTTTACACCACTACCTAGTTAATGCATAATTTAATCAATTTGCTCCCCAGTTAATAGTCAGAAGTAACAAGTATTACCAAAGACAATACTCAACGTTATCCCTGATCTGGAGTTCACAGTAAGATGGGGCTAGACAGAGATTTTTAGGATGATAAATAGCCTACCATTCCAGGGTTCAAAGTCCAAGAAGAAAAGGGTGGGAGAGAAATTATTAGAAAAGAAAATAACTTTTAAAATTTTAAAAGTTAAAACTATTCTCTCCAATCTGCTGTTTTGTAAACACACACACACACACACACACACACACACACACCTGCTTTTAAAAATATAGATACACCATAAAATGACATGTGTGGGGTACACTGTGTAAACTCTTAGACTTGAATAAAAATAAATCCAGCTATTATTAAAACACATAAGACAGAAAAACACACCTGTTAAAAATATAACTCCTTCAAGTGGAACAATACAGAATTAAGTAAACCCTTAAAATAACCTCTTTAACAAATGTCCCAAGAGCCCCGTGAGTCTGAGTGGTTCTTCAGCATCTGCTGTGCTGTGCTCACTGGACCCCCAGAGGGACCACCCGCAGACAGCGGGAGACCCGACACGGGGCTCTGGAGAGCTCCATGGAGATAACGAGTCTGGGAGTCACCCACAGGCAGTTTAGAGTCACCTTAGCAATGAGCTTAGACGGAGAAGAGGGGAGGTGCAGGAGCCGAGCTCTGAGGGTCCTAGTGTTTAGAGGTCCAGAGATGGTGGGGAATCACCCAAAACATGAGGAATTGCTGCTGGCAAAGGAAGAGGAGGCTCAAGCAAGGCAGTGTCCTGGAAACCAAGTGGACAAAAGGGTAACAAGGAGGAGGCAGTGACCGGCTGTAGCCACCGCTGCCAACAGGCCAGGAAAGAACCGGAGTGAGCACAAGACCTCGGGGTTCTGCAGAGTGGAGATCACCGTTGACCATGACAAGAGCAGCTTCTGAGGGGTGATGAGCCCAAAGGCCCAGCTGCAATGGGTCTGGGAGAGGATGGCAGGAAGGATATGGGGGAGGAAGTATAGGCAACTTCCTCTGGAGTTTTTCTTGAGAGGTAAGCAGAAAAAGCTGGTGCTACAGGTCCCCTAGCCAAAGGATGTTTTGAAGATGGGAAGCGTTAAGTTTGGATATACTGAATGGAATGGCAATGGCTGGAGTGATGGCTGGGGTGGATTGGGGTGGGTGAGAAGAGGTGGGACCCGGTGCCCTCCAACAGGAGCACAGACAGTCTTCCCGCAGCTCAGCATGAGTCCCGTAGTTGGCAGGGTCTGGCATGGACGCTTTCTGCTAAAGGCCTGAAGGGCCTGGGGGCAGGACTCTGGGTAACCCCATGCCTGTGAGTCACCCTACCCCAACCAACTTACAGTTGGCCTTCTGGTCCCCTGCCCTGTATTTTAGTTCCAAGTTGAGCTGGCTGCCCTGTCCTAACTCATATCCACTTGTTGCAGGGAAAGCTGGGATCTCAGTCCAAAGGACTGGTATGGAAGAGAAAGAGACTGGAATTCATAGGAACTATCTCACTGCCAAAATGACCATCCAAGCCCAGCTAGAGGGTGGGGGCACTGGTGTTTTGGTCTGAAGGGAATGATGAACTGAGATGTGAGAGCCAGGAGGCCAGGGCCCGCTCTGGTGAGGGTGCAGATTTGTTCAGGTATGGAAGTGACAGGGAATGCAGGTGAGGGGATGCATGCCAGGAAACCAATGCAATAAATGGCAATTGATGCCTAATACGTACACGTACAGAGCATGGTCCGAGGACCCAAGTCAAGAGGGAACTTAGGGGGAGACGGGAATGGATTTCAGCACCAGAGTTATCCCAGAAGTAACACAAAGAATGAAGGGTGTGGAGGGATCTGGGAGGTTAGTTAGAGGAGAGGGTTGAGTTCTGACCTCTGGAGGCTGGATAGGATTTGGTAATGGGCAGACCCCAGCAGGCACAGGAGGGGGGTCAGACTATGGGGCCAGGAAGGTCAGCGTGAGATTTTAACTGAATCCTAGAGGTTGGCAGCCACAGAAGGCTCTGGAGCAGAGGGGTGACACAGGCAGAATCATGATCAAAGACACTCGGCGGCACCAACCCGAGGCCCTGGGGAGAGGGGGTCCAGAGTTGTGGCACAGGGAGTGAAGAGAGGACCCATCCGAGTCACGGAGCACTTCGTGTGGACACCAGCATCAGGGGACTGACTGGAGGGGAGGATCAGGGAAGAGAAGGCCCAAGATGACACCACGGTTTTGAGTGTGAAGGGCTGGGCGCATCCTCTGAGATCTGGAAGTGGAAGGAGGTGCTGCTGGTGACAACTGGGGGGCTTGGTTGGCACATGCTGAGTTTGAGGTGTCCTGGGTCTCCTAGGCAAAGGTGCCCAGGAGGCATCAGGGTCTAGAGTTCGGGAGTGAGGTCCTAGCTGGAGACGCAGATTTAGTGTCCTTGGCACAGTGAGGAGGTTTGAAGCCAGCGAAGTGGACGACACTGACACAGGAGAACACTCGGCCAGAAGGAACCAGCCGACTGAGCAGGTACACAAGGCTCCATTACACCCAGGTTGCTTTCCTCTCCACCCGCCCCAGTCTCGGCCAGCCTTGCAGGCCTAACCCCCTGCCCAAAGGCCCCTCTAACTGCTCCAGCCCCAGGGGTCCCTGCCTGCTGTTAGCATCTCAACACTGGCCATCTACACCTCAGCACTGAACCTTGTGCTGCCACCGGAGCCAGTCCCCAAGCGCGCTGAGGGCGGAACTGTGGCTTACACCCTTGCCTCATGGCACCATTGGGCACGAGCACCCATAAGGCACTAATAAATAGCTCCTCCATGATGGATTGATTGATTGATCGATTGCTGGGTTGGAGGTCAAGAAGAGTGTGGGGACTAGTGAGGAGCTAATTCCCCTAGGAATTTGATCTGTATGGGTCCACATGGATATACCTCAGAAACACTGTTACGGTAACAAGTCGCAGATGTCTGGTAAACCCACCGCGTAGTTAGGGCTCTCCAGTTCTCCCAGGCACATGGCTGACTGCCCTCCTCCCCCACCCCGCCCCCCAAGGTGGCAGAGGCCGTGTGGCTCACTCCGGCCAATGACATGGGACCAGCAGCTTCAAGAGCCAGCACACAATTCACCATTTTCCCCTTCTTCCTCTTCCAGCCTCCATCGGCCTGGATCTCTTATTAGAGCAACTCCTAGGAACAGAACCCCATTGCAGACCCTTGTCAAACACATACTAGAATGAAATATAAATGCTTACCGTGCTAAGAAAAAGAAAACACAAAGAAAAGGAATAAAAGAGCCTAAGGCAAAACCATGGTGACCTCCAATGGCTGTGCTGAAGGGGAGACTGTGCCTCCTGGGTGGCCTTTGGGGTGGGGCACACGGTTCTGCGGTTGGTTGCAGGGCTGGTAGAATCCCTGGTCCCATCCATGAACTGCTAGAGCTGCCCTTGTTATGTGATAACCCCCAAACAGTCTCCTCCCATTTACAAACACCCCCATGAGTCCCATCAGAACCATGGCTGTAGCGGGGTCACCAGAAGCAGGGTGGGAGGCACAGCGGGGCTCAGAGGGGACCGCGGGGCTGTACGAGAAGAGGATCTGACCGGCGATGCCACAGAACCCGCCCAAGTGCTCAAACTGGATGTGACCACTTGAGAATGAGGGTGACAATTTTCACAGCCGACAGAAGAGTGAGATTATCTGGGAGGGAGACAGGAGAGATGAATGTCATAGTGATAAAATACCCCATTGCCCATGACTCTGGCCTTCGCCTGGAGCAGCGCAGGCTCCTCCGACAGTCCGCAGACTGTATTATTCGCCCCCTCATAGATGAAGACCCAGAGCTGGATGGGAAGGGGGCTGTTGGAGCAGAACGGAGGTAAGTGGGAGAGCTGCTCTGGAGCAGGGATAACGAGCCTTGGAAGAGAGGGAGATTCTGAAACAGGGGAGATAGGCGACCCGGATGGGGCAGTGGGGCAGGGATGGGTGGGGGCGGAGTGGGGACCGATGCTCTAAGAAGAGGAGAAGGGGACTCAGGCGCAACCTTTCACGTTTCAGCTGAAGGCGGACCACGCGGTGGAGGCTCTAGCCAGGAGCTGGAGCTATGAACCCGCGGGGACCGAAGAGGCTCCTGCCAGCTGCCCTCCTGGAACTCAGGCTTCCCTGGGGAACGAGGCAGCAGGGAGCCGCCTGGGGGACTGGGTCTCCGGTCTGGAGGTGGAGGTCTCTCGAGGCAGAAGCACCCTCTTCTCACACACCAGCTAACACTTAGCAGTCCCCGCCTTCCCCCCCTGCCCTGGCCCCCAGCCCCAAAGATAGTCCTTGAAGCAAGAGGCAAGAAGGCAAGTCCAGACGTACCAATCCTTGGATGAGGTCTTAGGTGGCCTTTAAAGGACCCAATGATATGAGGTCACTGAGACACACGAGGGCGCTCTAACCAAGTGGTGGGGAGGAAACTGGTCTGCCCCCACGTGGAAAGAGGGTTAGTATTTTGAAAAACCTTTGGTCTAGTGTTTCTCAAGGGAGCTGCTATTGGATCTCTGGGCAGGATGTTTCTCCCCCCTGGGGCGGTGTCCCTGCCACTGCAGGGTGTTTGCCATCCCTGGTGTGACTGGGACAACCCCAGTCCCCAGGTTTCATTTCCAAACCCTTCTCTCCAGAGTCCCTTCTGGTCAGTGCCACCGGAGGATGCCCAGTGGTGGCCCTGGGCAGCTTGGCAGCCTCTGCTCTCTTCAGCCTGGGAGATGCCTGGGAGAAACCCGGCATCTCCCATTTTGACCTTGTGAGTTTGACAGTTGTGGGTGCTGGAGTGTCGCAGGCCCCCTTGTGCTCATGGGGACTGTTGTGCTTGGGAGGTAGGCTTTCCTCCGTGCTGTTGTCCCTCAGGACCGGGCGGGATGAGGGCTGCATTGACCACATTGGGGACACAGACACAGGACCCTGAGACAGACACCACAGGACCTGCTTACAGACACCCACATCCCAGGGAGCAGACATGTGGCCAGACAGAACACAGCTCACACGGCACTTCCACAGAGTGACCCTGAAGCGAGGCACCCTTCCGGAGCCCAGAGGGCCCCACCGTCGTGAGTTCTGAGAGTTTTACACCATTAAGTTTTCGAAGACAAGCACCAAGGTGAAAATCCAGGGATGAGATTCTAAATGTTTACCAACCAATGAGACCTGGATCCTGGCCGGTCGGAACTGAGACCAGTGTAAACAGCGGGCACGTG
This sequence comes from Lyroderma lyra, assembly GCA_004026885.1. Classification (NCBI taxonomy): domain Eukaryota; kingdom Metazoa; phylum Chordata; class Mammalia; order Chiroptera; family Megadermatidae; genus Lyroderma; species Lyroderma lyra. The sequence goes on from PVJL010003869.1 coordinate 9,017, forward strand.
CAGTGCGCTCTCAGCCCTGCAAACAGGCAGACCCCGAGTCCCCTGTGGGACACCAGCCATGCCAAGGTGGCTGCCTGGGTGGATAGCGGTGACCGTTTGGGAACACAGGCCATGGTAAATGGCAGTTCAGATGGGACCTGGGAGACTCACTATCAACCCCAGTGCAGGGCTAGAAACCTGCCAGCACCTGAGGGAATGAGGGGCTGGGAATAGACCCAGCCCCACCAGGCCGCAGGGCACACCCAGCGTCTCCATCCTGCACCACGGAGCTCTGTGTTCTTCCACAGAGTTGGCCTGCACGTCCCACAGAGCTGGCATCTGCTGCAAAGCCCGGCCGGGACCCCAGGGCACCTGTGGCGCGGCCCTGCCAGTTGCGATGCTTTCCACCTCTGAACACAGACATGGCCACCCCAGCCTGCTGGCCAGGTGCCCCCGCCACGGGAAGCAGACATTGCAAACCAAACATGACTCTTACCCTCCTTCGAAGATTTTGATCCTCGCCGGCTCCCCTCTCTTGGAGGCAGGAGCATCCTCCTCCGGCTTCCCTCGCTTCTCGTCTTCCTTCTCCGCTCTAGCTAGATCTTTCTGGCCTTCCGGGGAAACCAGCGAAGGGAGGTGAACCTGGCCCGCCGCAGGGACAAAATTATTGCGGTTACACGGTCATAATGGAACGGTGCCTTCTGTGGCATTGCACTCTTACACTTAATCGGGGCTCACCTCATCTCCACTCTACCCTGTGAAGAGGTGCTGTTAGCCCCACTTGACAGAAAGAAACTGATGCTCAAAGGGTGAAGTCCCTTATTCAAGGCCCCGTGGTTAGTTGGTGTCAAAACTGGGACTCTGACCGGGTGTTTCTCGTGGGAAGACCAGGCCTCCCCAGGAGAGCCTCATCTCGGTGTCCTTGGTCATGCCAGTACCCACATCGGGGCCTGCCTCAGAGAAGGCGCTTAAGGAATATTGAACAAATAAATGAAGACCCTGCCTGTGGAAATTAACTGGTCCAATTTTTTTTTTTATAGATTAGAAAATCAAGATCACCCAGAAGGTTAAGGGCATTGCTGGGAGCAGAGTGGAGGTCTCCTGAGGGCCCTAACCAATAGAACCTCTCAGAGCTGGGCACAGAGAGGCTGTGCCAGCCCACTGATGGGCACGCAGCTGAGGGTGTGCAGGCTCTGGGTTGTTCATTTAATGAAACGGATTCTCTTCACAGGGCTCAGTGGTGAGAGGTGGCTTGATGAGAACATGTCCTCTAGACCCTCAGGTCTAGATGGCAGCAGGGGGTGGGCATACCCTTGATAGGGAGTGGTGATGCTGAGTTGGGGGCTTGGGCCAGCAGGACTGGGAGTGAGCTGCTTATCCTGCTGCATGCCACTGTCATGAAGGTTATGAGAAACTGCATTGATTATAGCTCACAGGAGAAGTAAACATGTCTCCAGGTGCTGGGACAATCTAAGAATCTCAGTCCTCTGTGCCAGCCAACACACCTATCCTGACAAGGATGGGTTGGGACTGAGCTGGTTGGGAATCAAATAGAATATTCCAAGAAAAAGTTCACACGTTTTGGCTCATTTTAGGAAAGCAGCATTTTAGACAAATGATTGCCAAACCTAATGAAGTCAAATTAACTCTTCCTTTTTCTTAAATGGGTTTAGTGTCCAGTCATTAAAACAGAGGGAATTCAGATTATGACAGAGGGCTTTGGAGTGAAATCTAGTTTTGAATCCAGGCTCTGCTGTGTGACCTTTTGGAAGTTATCCAACTTCTTTGTGTGATGTCTATAGACTGACAAGGACATTTAGGGAATAAATTTGGGAAACAGTTCTTCAAAGAATATCCAGCTGGGCTAAGAACAAACTTAATGCACAAAATTCACTCTATGATAAAAGAGGAGGATATGAATATAGGAAAGTAATAGAACATAGTTTTGTTGATTTGTCTATAATGTGAATTTAGTTTTAGGAGATTTATGCCTGATTTGGTCAAAGGCACACTAATGAACATCTTTAAATTTGCCGTCATTTTTCAGGTTTTCCTTCCTCAAATGATTGAAGGAAGAAAAATAGACTTTCTGGAGTCAGACAGGTCTGGGTTCAAATTTAGGGTTTGCCAAATGTTTACCATGTGACCTTGCCCTCTCTCACCCTCAGTTCCCTCATCTGCAGAATGGAGATGGTCCTGCTTCCTCAAAGGTGGAGATGAGCACTGACTGGATTCAAGGGCCCAATACAGTGCCTGGCACAGTGAGGCTGCTCAATCAACAGACGAATTGTATTGTATAAACGCCAACTCAGCATAACACATCATGGCCTGAATCCTTAGGCTGGGCTTGTCAGGGTACAGAAGTATCATTTGTCTGAAGCAAATGAAATTATCGAATTTCAAACTTTCTAAACTTGCAGGGAACTGTTCATTTTAGAGCTCCTGAGGCAGCCTCAGGTCAGAGGCAATGAAGGAGTCAATGTGAGCCTTTCGTGGGGGCTGGGTGCTGCCGCACAGCACAGATGGGCCAAGCTGTGAGTGATATTGCCACCTACTGGTAAAGAAAGGTACTGCAGCACAGCTCTATGCTGCCCTACTCACAGAAAAGAAAGGACTATTTCAAAACTAGTCTAATTCTACAATCTCTGGAAATGGGAAGATTTCAAGTGGTACCAGAGAATGGAAACAGCAGATGTAGAGAATAAGAAAATTAGGAAAAGGCTAACAGGACAAAGGAGAAACATATGATGAAGGGGTGTAAAGTTCTAAAACACTGCAGGCATTCCCATCAGCCAAGATTTCCAAATAGTCTTTTGGAGAATTGTTTTCTTTTTTCTGGCTGAGACTGTGTTGTTGATTTTACAACGGCAACTAATGGGAAAACATGATCGCTTTAAACCTCACTTTATTGAAATGTATCTATTCTGATGATGTGAGGGACACACTGACAAAACAACCCAATAAATATGTTTCCTGGTAAGGTGATCAATCCCAGCTAACAGAGAAAAACTGTCTTCCCTTTGGCTCTAGTCTTGTAAATGGGACCTGGGGAGAACATGGCTTTAAAAGCTCAGCAAAGGCTTTTAAAATCAGCAGGGAGAAGAAACACAGGCTGAACTTACCTCTGTCATGCGGGGCTTGCGGGCACTGGATGGCACAAGCCTTCCTGTCTCAGGATGTGGAGCTGTGGCCATGGTGTATGTCTCTTTGCTCACCTTCTGCTTAGACCTCAGGAGGGACAAAGCAGCTTTAGTGGAAACCCCCGGAAGGTTGGGGTTGTACAAACTTATGCACCAACCAGCGTAAACAGAGGACCTCCTATCTGCATGCTGGATGTGATTTGGCTTAATGTAGTTTAAATAGCACCAACTGACATTAGTGGTCGTGTGGAGGCTAGGGAACTGCAGTACCTTCTTTGAGTCCGTACCTTCTTGAGACTTAGCTGGTCTGGGGGATGTTTCTGACAGAGGAAGAGAGCTGGGAGGTGCCAGTGAAGGGAGGTCAGGTTGCTCCTTGGAATCTTCTTTCTTCACACTTTGTGGGGGCAATGCTCTTCGGTGAGGTTTACCAGATGGCTGGGCATAGTCCTTCAAAGCTTCTGAGCCTGGGGCTGTCACGTGAGATAGTGTGGGCTGAGGAAGGGGAGGTATTTCCTTTGGGTCAGATGGATCTGAGGGCAGGCTGGACAGCGATTCTAGCTCCCTCCTGCCCTGGCCCTGGCTGCCCAAGTGCTTGCCATCCTCAGTGCTGGTAAGCACCACACTGCATGGTTTGACCAGCTCTAGTTTTTCATCTGCCTTGGAGGCCTCCTCCTCCTTCACCCTTTTTTGCTGCTGGGTTTCCATGGTAAGTTCAAGGCTGCCCGCTGGTGAAAGGACGCGTTTGCTTCCCCCCACTGTTGATGAACTCCCCTCCAGGCTCAAGACACTCTCTGATGACAGGGAAGTGCTTTTTCTTTCAGGTAATGTCACAGGCACTCTCAGGTATGGAGTCTGGAAACCTCTGCTCTGCTCTTCACTTACTCCCGCTGGTCCGGGCCTGACCTCGTACACATCTGCCCCGCACACCATTGTCCCTTTGCATGGGGGCTCCTCAAACTTGGAAAGAGCCACAGTTGCTGAGCTGCCTTGGGACTGGGTGACTAGGATCTGGGAGAGGGTGGTGTACATGGCGCTCCCATAGGTTGGCATATTGGTCTGAATTCGGACAGGCACAACCAGGGACACCATGGTGTCCGGACAGGCAGGCAGGGCCAGTGGAGGTCCTGACGTGGGTGCGGAGGAGCTGGCGGGGGGAACCACAGCGGGCAGCTGGATGTCACTGCTGTACTCTGTGTTGGGGGAGAGGCCAGCGGTTTCTGTTGCCAGTGGGGCCAGGCTGGTTTTGGTCTGTGGCAGATGACTTTCCACATCACCAGGGAGCTGAAGGGAGAACTGGGACTGCAGAGGCAGGAAAAACCCAGAAGAGAGCGCTGAGGAGGGCTGGTACGGCAGGGGGAGAAAGGCAGGGGGCTGACGGAAGGGGATGTTGGCTGGGTGAGGCATGAGCTGGGGGACGTGGAGCTGGCCTGGGTGCAGAACAGTAGGTTGGAGAGGAAGTGACGGGGCTTGAAATAAGGAGGGAGGAAGTGGGGGCATGGAGTACGGTGGGGAGAGGAGACTGGACATGGCCTGAGTGGAGAAGAATTCTGAAGGCTGTCCTGGCTCATGCTGCAAGAGGTGCTGAAAGGAGAAAAGGGAGACAGGTGGGGGCAGGTATGGTTTCTCATGCAAGGGGAGCTGGGCAACGGGGTGGTGGAACACCTGCAGCGCTTCCGTGTAGGGCGGCGTGGACCCCAGCGGGGGTCTGTCTGGAACCTGGCTCTTGCCTCCTGGGTACCCGCTGTGAGAGGTGGCGGCTGAGGAGCTCTGGGGCAATGAGCTTTTGGCTGAAGGTTTAGTGGACTTTGGTTCCTCACTCTCCTGTTTCCCCTTAGGAGTGACCTCTGGCTCTGTTTCTGGAGGCCTGCTCAGAGAGGCCTGTCTCACCAAGAAGCATTTTCTTCTCTCTGGTGGGGCCACGGGGGCTGCCGGGGCTGCTGGAGCCACTGGGGCCGGCACAGAAGGGCCTGTCAGGGACAAGCTGCCGTAGTCGAATGATTTGCTGCGCGTCTCGGTCATGTGGGTGGAATGGGAAATGTTGGGGCTCTGCTCTGAGGCTGACCTTCGCATCTCTCGGGCGTGTGGGTGGTGGCTGGGGACGGTCAGCATGTGCGTGCCCAAGGGTTTGGAGCGCACGTCAGATGAGGGCCCGGGGGCCTCCGCTTTTCCATGGTCGTCCCTCTCGAAGGAAGCCGAGCGGCTGGACCCGCTCAGAGAGACACTGCTTTCCTGGCTTGGGCTACGGGACAGAGGCAGGGAGGACTCGAAGCTGGACTCCCCTGATGACTGAGCCATCTCCGCCAGGCGCAGCCTCTTCTTCTTGGGTGGCAGCTTCTCGGCGGGAAGCTGCGCGAGCGTCTGGCTGCGCTGGGGCCACTGAAACTCCTCCGTCTTCTCGGGCTCCCTGGGGGGCGGCTCCGGTTCTGTGTCCGGCCGGTCGGGCTCCTCGGTCACCAGGATCTCGGGGACCTGAATGTTGGGCTGGCGGACCAGCTTGGGCTGCAGAGAGTGGGCCGAGCGTCCATGCGGGGCGGGTGGGGGTGACGAGAATGGGGCTGGAGATTTGTCCTCCGCTTCCACGCTGCTGGGCTGCTCCAGAGAGTCGGACTTCTCAAAGGAGCTGGTGTGCTGGATGACAGAGATTTCTTTGGATGTTGTTCTCCTCTCCTTCCCTGATTCGGAACCAGACCCTGGCCTGGGAGTCCTTGGCTGGAAGCCCGAGGGTCCCTCCAGGGAGGGCACCGACTTACTTGATTCTGCTGGTGACTTGGTAGACTCCAGCGGGAGGTTCCGTGTGGCATCGCATGGCCCGGGGCTGCCAAACTGACTTTTCGTTGACTCAAAGGCGGGAGGCTCCTCCTCATCGCCAAGGCTCTTCTCTTTCCTCCTCTTCCTCAGTGGAGTGAGCTCCAAGGTGGTCCCCAGTTTGTAATGCATCATCTGGGACCAGGGCTCGTGCTCAGCCTGACTCTTCTCGGCTTCCGGAGAGGCGCGAGCACCTGCAGACACGGGCTTCGCGATCTGAAGCTCTGAGCAGTAGTATTTCTTATGCGCCTCGTAGTTGTCCCTTTTCTTGTACCGAGCACCACATATGTTACATTCATAGGTCACCCCTTTTGTTTTCAAGCCCTTCTTGGTCTTTTTGGTGTGTTCGCTTTCCTTGGGTTCTGGCTCGTCTGTGGGTTTCGGGGCTGTGTCTTTGCTACTGGGCCCTGCCTCCTCGGAACCGTATTCCCCTCCCAAAGGTAGTTCGATGGCCGGCTGACGCTTGAGCATCCGGGGGTGGGAGGTAAACACGTGACTGCTGCGGCTCACGGCTTCGGAGTCGGTGATGTGGTCGTCGAAGGAGTAGCTACCGCGGAAGGTGTGGTGGGGGGTACTGAGGGTGCAGGTGGCGGAAGGCATTGAGTGGCTTCTGAGCAGAGGCACAGGGGGAGTGGAGCTGGGTGGGTGCTGGAGGCTCAGCAGTGACTGTTCGGGCTTGGTTTTCTCACTGTGGGACGGCAGAGGCTCCCGGTACAGGCTGGATTTGGGTGACTCCATGCTGCTCCGCCGTGACAGCGAGCTCCTCCTGGGCTTCACGCTGTCTATCTCACTGGTATCCACCACGGCCTCGTTGATGGTGATGAGCTTGGTGATGTGCTCGATGACCTGCGTCCGAGGCACAGACAGGGGCACCAGGCTGGGCTTATCTTCAGTGGACAGGGGCAGGAGGGGCTGGGTGGAGGTGGCCGTCAGCATGGTGGTGCGCTGCCCGATCCTCCCACACTTGCCGAAGATGATCTCTGCGTAGGACCTGGCGTTGGTGTTCGGGGGGCTGACCTGCTGCTCGGCGCTCTCCGAGCGGGAGAAGTACCCGGATTCAGTGCTGCCTTTGCTGCCCGGGCTCAGAAACGCCTGCTCATCGATGACCTTCTTCCTCTCACTCAAGCGGAGGGCCAGCTTCTGCTTTATGGTATGCGTGTCTTCGGGCTTATGGCTCAGAGGGTGTTCCGATGAGGGTTCTACAAATGGAGCGGGGTCCTCGAGCGACTGGGCTAAACTGGATTGGGACAAGGAACAGCGTTCGTGGCTGGAACCTTGGCTCCCAGAGCTGTACAAACCGCTGGACAGGAGGGGGTGCTTCGGCCTGGGGGAGAGCTCTGCGGGATGAGCAGATGTGGAGCTCGTTTCCTCTTCGGAGTCAGTGCTTTCTCCCTCGGTGGGCTCCTCAAACTCTTCCCCAGGGATCCTCTCCATCTCCAGCCCTGGGGGGTACATCTCACTGCCCACTCCAGAGGCCAGGCCGGCTTTGATGCGGTGGGCATGGGACTTCCTGTGCTTGTAGAGGTTACTCTTGGTCTTGAAGGAGAAGCCACAGGGGCCGCAGGGGTAGGGCCTCTCACCCGTGTGCGAGCGGATGTGTTTCTGGAGCACACTGGGCTTGGCGCAGGGCCGGCTGCAGTACTGACAGATGTACTTGCCCGGCTTCTGGGGTTTCCTCTCCTTTTTGTGTGCCTCTTCCATGGGCTTCAAGGGGACCTGGGAGGGACGGGGCACAAAGACTTTGGGGATGCCAGGCAGGTCTTCGGGGGGGATGATGGAAGCATGGGAAGGTAGGAGCTGGCTCTGAGGATGGAGCCCAGGAGTCACGAAGGAGCTGGACGGTCCAGGTCTCATGGGGTCGACCAGCTGCCACGTGGACCCCTCGAGGAGGTGCTCAGGTTTGCCGGGTGACATAAATGCTGGTGTCAGAGGGTGCTGTGGAAGCTGCGAGATGTGGACAGAGGCTTCGATGGAGGACCTTTTGGGGGGCTTCTGCTGCTGGCCCATTTTCTCCTGAGAGCCTTCCCTAAGAACCGATGAGGGGCCCGGGAAGGGCTGCGGGGCTAGAAGCTCTTGGAGGGAGCCCTCGGGGGTGGTGGCCGTGCCGCTGCCTGGGTACGGGGCACCGGCCGGAACACTGGTCTGAACGGCTTCTCCTTTAGTCAGCCGCTTCCGGGGACTTCCCTCAGCCTTCTTGGTGCCCTTGACACTTTGTTCAGGATCCATGACCTCCACGGAGACTTTAGATGCTATTCAGGGAGGGTGGGGGCAGGATGCATTTATGAATAATCCAAGTGTCCCAAGGAGGCGTCGGGCTTTGGCCACATTGGTCAAGAGCTGAGGAAGCCAAACCCCAGACGGCTTTGGGAGTTTTTTTTGCAAGTGTCACTGGCTGTGAGTGGACTCAGAGCAGATCATCAGGGCTCACACTATTCACGTTGGTGAGGCATGGCCCTCTACTTTGCAGACAGAAAATGTGCCAGCACTTTCCGCCTGAATGTCTGTCGTGGAAACGTCAGGAAGGACATCAGTGTTGCCATTGTATTGTTTCAGTTGGCAGTGGCAAGTGGCCCCCCACAAGTCCCCTGTGTGCTATGCAAAGGGTTGAAGGCTGGGGACGTCTGTGTGCATGGCCCAGTCATCCCTGTCCCTGGAACGAGAGGAGCCACGCTGGATGCCGTGGGTGGCTCCGTCCGGCCTCTTTTCTCCTTTAGACCTGTGTTGGAGATCACCGCCTTAGAGGGGAGTTCAGGTTCTTCTATGTGACAAACACACACACAGAAATACACACACAACACACACACAAAAGAGAAGAGAGAGTTACCATGAATCATCCACAGCCTGGGCAGCAGAACCCCTGGCCCCCAGCTCTGTAGGCCTGGGCACTGACCATCCCTCCCTCCTCACACTCACAGTGCCAACTGCGGTTCCGGGGACTGTGGCTGCCTGGGGCACTGGGCGCAGAGGTGGGGCATTTTGGGAGGGGAGGTCTGGGCTCCAGTTTCTGCTCTGTGAGCGGGTTTTAGATCCCTGAGCACCCTCTGCCTAATCTGGACAATGGAAAACAACAATTTCTGCCTCGGCTGTGCCTCCGGGCCGCCGTGGGGTCCAACATGATAATGGCTGCGTGAAGCCTGGTTGGTGCAGGAGGAGGAGTTGGTGGGTTGTTCAGGGATGAGCTTTGCGAGGGGCAGATTATTCTCAGGGTGGCACTTTGCTCTCTCTGACCCCAGATTCTAAAGGTGAGGCATCATTCATGGCTCTTAACTCCCTTCTAACCCACCTCCCCAGCCAGTATTTCATGGTGAGGCTAAAGCCGCTGCCCGAGCCGGTGGGAGCTCAAGTCTGACACAGCCCTGACTGCCCGATGTGCCAAGCAATAGCTGGGAGGGTCATTCTGGCAGCTTCCTCCAGCTTTGCAGCCCTTCCTCGTCCAGATGGTGTCCCTGGGACACCCTGGAAGTGGCTCAGAATGTGAGTCCTTGCCAAGCTGAGGGGCAACATGGATCCGGGCGAAGCGTTAAGTGTGTTGGGCTGCCTAGGCTTCCTGGGCCCCGAGTGCATCTCAGGGCCCTTCTCCCCATGGTCACAGCCAGAGTTCCAAAGCTGGAAGTCACCGCGGATTCTTAGTTTCCAGGGGAGGAAACTGATGGCCACAGAGGGAAGGTGGCCTGCTAAGGTCCCCCGTCCCTACGAGGCAAGGCTTGCACCTGAACCAGGCCCCACGGCCAGAGTTCATTCCCCAGTACCTGCAGGTGTCCGTTCCCCGGGTAAAGGTCTGGGCGAGCGGCTGGTGTCTCTGTGGCCTTCCTCTGTGGCCTCTCCCATAAGTATGCTCTGCCCCCACACTCTGCACTTAGTCTCCCTTCGTGCCCTCACCCTGCTTCCCACCAGTTATTTGCTGACACACATTTGAAGAGTTTGCTCTTTTCCACTTCTATAAGGTGCTCAGAAAGTTAACAAGTAATTGTCTCTCAAACGGCAGGACCTCAGACACAGTGACACGCCATGGAGAAGCAGGTGGTTTGATTGATTAAAAGTTATGTACTATAAGTTTACTCCTTTCGTGTTTCTTTTCCATGTTGGTTCTACAAAGAATTCAAGGCAACTACAAGAAAATTTTATAAATATTTATAAAAGAATGACATACCATAAGTAAATATAAGAAAACTCTAAATAAGAATAACAAATCAGAACAAAGGGAAATGTAAATGAGGCGGGAAGTCAGGCTTGGTGGGATGGAAAGAACCCTGGCATACAATCGTAAGGGTTTACATTGTTTCTGTACTTCAGCTATACACTTATATCTGAGCTTCCTGGCAGCCAAGGAGAAAAGAGAGAGAGAGAGAGAGAGACGTGGTCCATTACAGACTTCTTATAGCCAGAGAGGAAGAAATATCTCAGTTCCTTGCAGGTAGCAAAGGGTTGCTTGAAAAGAACTTTTTTATGTGGTACTTCAGACAGGGGCAGTGAATGATGCATGAGATCAACTGGATCTTCAAGTGACATCCCTCCAGCAAGTGTAGTGACTGATTTTTGTCAATGGAAGGTCACAACTCAGCGAAGGCTATTCTTTGAGCAGTCAATGGGCTCCTTTGACTCAGGAAGAGGAGGCATCCTCTCAAAGAAGGGACGATGTGAGGACAGCAGGGAAACCTTATGTCATCATATGCTATCAGCAGGGGGCCCATGTAAGATATCATCCAAATTGGGACACTTTTGATAGTGAAAGGGGCATTGCTAATGATTACAAAGGGGCAACAGGAATAAACCAGGGCTGTTCCAGGCAAACGGGGACAAGTGGTTTCCCTTACAATCAATATTTACCTTGAAACCTAAACCGGATACAAGTGCTGACTCTGGGTATCTGTAGAAACTTTTGATCTTTGCTATGAGGACTGAAATTGCACTGTGGTGTCCTAATGGATTCTTAGAGATTGGTTATCTAGGCCAATTCTCTCACCTGACAGATGAGGAGACTTCAGCCTAGAAGGTTGATATGACTTTTTTTCCTAAAAAATGCACAGTGATGGTGGCAGAACTAGACTGTCCTATGCCTCCTGACCCCTGGCTGGGGCTTGTCCCGCCTCAGTGAATCAACACCATCTGTGACTTCCATGGCACATTGGGCACTGCCATCTATGGCCCTCTCTCTGTTCTATGGAAGCACTGGCTTGGCCCCGGGGACATGGCTGTATCTTCAGTGAGGAGTGTTAGCAGGTGTCTAGAGGCTTCACAGCAAAGGAGGCCTTCCAACTTACGTCCTGACCTTGCTCTGGCTGCTGAACAGGAGAAATGGGGAGTCCATTCTGGTGGCATTTCCCTAGGCCTGGCTTATCCAATCTAAGGTGGGCAGAAGTGCTGAGTCACCAGAAGGCAGCCAAGGCAGATGTCATCTACTGTGCAAATGGAGAATTGTTCTCTAGGCCAGTCTGGGATTCCCCAGACTGGTTCACCCAGGTGGGGAGAGGCCCTGGGTGCTGAGCATGGATAATAAAGGGTTGCTATGCTTACTATTTCTATTAACCCCTTCATGTAAGGATCCCAAAGCATCCCCTACATACTAGCTAGTGGTAAGTTTTGCTTCTTCTGATGGGTGGGTGAGACCCTGACACATGACTGTGTGGTAAATTATCCATCTGAGTGTATGTATGGGGGTCACTTGGCCAAAGAGGACCCTACAGTGTCCAGTCCTACAGCTGTCCCTTCATTGATTCTTAAGACTCTTCAGGAGCAGGTGGGGAAGCACCCCATGGCTGGGGTTTGAGAAAATTCCCAGGCCAGGTGGGAAGGCTGGAGTGGGAGAGGAAGACAGGTGACTACTGTGCTATCAGATGACTCACTGGGCCAGCACGTCCTGTCTGGCCTATGCGCTGGGCCTGGTGCTTCCCGGGGAGGGCCCTCCTGCACCCCCTGAGGGAGCAGCAACCAGGACACACCAGCACCGTCGGCCATGCAGGTCGTGGAGTCAGTGGGGCCTGGGGGCCAGGAGGCTCACTCCTGCAGTCTACAGATGGGGTGCCTGAACCACACCAGTCTTCAGACTCCTGGGCAGGGCTCTTTCCTGCCCTGCTCTACACCTCATTACAGGCCTGAGGCTCTTAACACAAGGGGCAGTGGGAGCGGACAGCTGGAACCATGGGTGCAGATGGTGGTGGGAGTGGGAGCAAAACTATAGGAACTAAGGGGGCCTCAGCCTTGGAATGGGTCACGATTCAGATCAGCATAAACGTTTTGTCACTTAGCTCTTCAACTCCTTTAGAAGGATGGTTTCTAATCACTGTGACCAAGTGACACTAAGAAAATGGCTCTTTTCTACCTTCTGTGCTTCTGAGGGTATGTATAAAATTTTAATATAAACTTGAAGTAACAGAGAAAAGCCTGCTTCTCCAGAGAGTTGGTGAGGGCACCTGTAAAAGTCACCAGTGACATGAGGTCAGAGTCAGAGGGTTTCCCTGACAGGGCCCAGGAGTGGGGCCAACATGGGCCTGAGCCTCAGGCTCAAGGCAAGTTGGATGTCCTCTGCTGACAGAATGGCCTTGGGGTCCACATTGTCTGATGCTGAGGCCTCAGCCCTGAGAGTTGCAGCTTAGAAGCCAGCTTAGAACCATGAAGAAACTCTGAGTTTCAAGGGCCAGTTGGCTAATGTATCAGACAACACAGTTTTCACTTCTGGAAGCTTCCATAGAGTTAGCTGTTGGAATAGCCCAATAGGGAAGAGAGCAACTTTCTGGGGATGGAGCCACAAGGGCCCTAGGGGTGTGGGAAGTGATGGGAGAGCCAACAGGGCTAGGTGACCTGATGCTCTGAAACCAAAGGCATTGGGACAACATGGCTGTAGGCCAGAGTGGACACCCCAGAGGGGAGGTAGGAGATGGGCTCTAACAAGAGGATGATTCCACCAGTCCTGAAAGGAAGCCAGCTTGAATCTGCCTTGGGCTCTAGATTAAGGAGCTTGGGTCACCAGCCAAGTTAGATAGATAAGGGTAAAACTGACACCGGGGCCTGATGCTCAGGGGCTATTAGGTCAACCTGACCTTAAACTTGTGGGGCTTAATGAAGTTCTTTGCTTGTAATTTACTTACACACACACACACACACACACACACACACACACACACCAGTCCAATATGCCAAAATACGGTCAAAATACTACTGACGGTAATAAAACATGCTGATCTTATAAACACCAGGGAACTAAGTTTTTCTCCTTATTTCAAAAGCTGAAACCCAGTGTAGAAGGCCACAGGCTGGACAGGAGGCAAACAGTATTTTCACTTAATGACCCAACACAAACTCAGGGCCCCTTCTAAGAATCTTTGTGTGTGAGACTGCGTGTGGTATGTGTGCAAGAGGGAGTGGAGTTCTTCATCTGCAAAGAAGAGTAAAAGTGGCTGTGCCTCAGATAGCGCCAAGACAGGCTTGATGTTGGGATGTGGGTCTGGAGACTCACAGAGAGAGGTCCTCAGAGAGTCACAGAGGACGTCCTGACTAAGAGAGTAGTCGGGCTCTCGCTGGGAATGTGGAACCAGGCAGAGAATGAACATGTATCCCACTGGCCATTTCTCTTTTAGTGACTGAAACCCCCAAGTTTCAGCTGGGTTTATGGACACCCAGCTAGACTGTATTTCCCAGCCTCCCTTGCAGCCAGTACTGGCCAACGTAATGAATGTAACTTGTAGGTTACAGCCAGAAAGAAAAGGACCCACCCTCTACATTCCCATTTTTTTCAGGAAGGAATATGACCCCAAGGATAATGGGATAAGAAGACTGGAAGCAAAGTTACCTGCCCCTGAGAGAGAAATACACCTTCTATCTTGTCTTGAGCCATAGCTACTCGGTCCCTTTTGGAGCAGTTGAACAAACACAGGGGACTGGAGTGTACTATTGGTCACAGGGACAGTAAAAAGAGCCCAGGCCTGGGGATGCTAGGTTACAGGGAAAGGTAGCAACATGGGCTGGAATTCAGGCCTAAAGGACAATTTGGGCACCTGCTGTGAGGCAAATGTCCAGTCACTAAGGCCACACACTGCACAGTGATTCCAAAGGCATCCTTGCTCCTCCACCTCCTCACTGGAAATTCTTGGAACCTCTCTAAGCCTCAATCTCCCCATCTATGAAATGGGGAAAGTAAATGTACCACATGTGGTTTAAACTGAGTTAATCCATATAAGGCACTTATGTAGCATAGTATCTGGCATATAGTTAGCATTCAAGAAATAGTGGCTATCACTATTGTTGGGGAAAGTCTTTCTGTTGGAGGGGCTGTCATGGCTTTTCTCATAGAAAAGAGCCTTGGCCTGGGTTCCAATCCTGGCTCTGCTGCTTTCAGGCCCTGGGTTGTTGTGCAGATTAAGTTGTTGTGAAGTCCTTGGCACACAGCTGGTGCTCCAGAAATGAGAGCAGATGTTGAATCTGGAGGTCAAAGCAGGACGTCCCAAGAAGCCATCGTGATGCTGGACCACCAGCTATGGGTACAGGCTTTCTAAGTTACCCCAGACGAGGGAAGCATTGGCTCCCGAGTTGGGCAGGGCCAAGTGGTCTCAACAGTGTGGATAGGAGCACAGGTAGGAGGTCAGGCTGTGACAAGTCTGATGGACACTTTTCAGAATGAATGCTTCATACTGACCCAGGGCTCAAGGTTGATCTGAAGACACTCATAGATTGAAATCTCAATCTTGGCACACAGCTGTCCCAGGTCAGCTGGTCCATCTCCCTGCCACCGGAAGTCACACAGATGGTTCTTCTACTGAGGATGGAGATTTTGGAGCCTCCACTGTACCTCTTGGTCTCTGGGATTTTACAGAATTATGACTGGTCCAGGAGGACCATGGAAGAGCAGCTCTCAGCCGGGTCCTGAATTCTGGCCTTCATTATAGCTGAATGGGTAATATGCACAAAAGCAGAGTCCTGTCCTTAGCCTCACAGGATTTTGTACCCATCATCCCCATTTGCTTCTGGGAGGAAACTGAGGTCCAAGGGGAGTCATGACCTGCCCACAGGCAACCAGCTAGGAAGTGTCCAGGTCAAATGGAAGAAAATCCCCGAGTCCTTGAGTTCTCTGTTTGGAGCCAATTCTCCTGAACACAGGTGCTGCCTGACTCTGACTCAGCCTCCTGGGGATGTCCCCAGGGGCAGATGGGAAATGGCTGCAGGTAGGATGTGAGGAGGGCACAAGGTGATAGTAAGGGGGCTGAGCTCCGGGGCTCCTCACCATGGCTGGGCTGCCTCCCAGGGCCCACCGCCCCCCTTTTGTCTATGAGTTTCCTCCAGCAAGGGCAGAGGAGCCCAGTCACCTGTAGCAGGAAGCCCCCAAACCCTTGGCAAGGTGCTTCCCTCTATGGGACGCAGTCTTGCCTTCGGTAGCGTGAAATAGTTGGGCTAAATGTCCTCACTTCCATTCTGACAACAATGGAATTAGGACAATAACGGATTCCAAGAGCAGGTGGAAGTGTGCCCAACAGTGAGGAACACTGGTGAAGTTTCCTAGTTTGCTCAGGCAGACTGTAATCCCCATCAGACCCCAATCAAGGTGAGGCTATGGCTGGGGATATGTGCTGATGTTTATAAAAGGCACCTCCTCACCCAAGTGGGACTGGCTGAGGTGGACTGGCAAGGTCAGGCCCACCTGACCCTCCAACACTCCTGCTGGCTACTCTGGGGGAGGGCTGGGGAAACGACTACGCTAGTCTCGGCTACAGCTGTTGATGCCAACCAACACGGGAACTGTCATCGGTTAATGTCCTGTCTCTCCCTCAGCCAAACGCTGGACTCACCTGCAGGATTCTGACCACTCAGGGTTGGGTCCCCCATAGCCGCTGGCCTACCCGGAACCAGGGGGTGCAGGGCACAGCAAACTGCTCCTGTGGGGGGATCAGTGTGCATCCCTGTTCCCCAGAGATGGTTGTCCAGGTCTCCTGGAGCCTGGCCAGGTCCTGACATGCTCGCCCCTCCCTGACTTCCATGCCCCGTCCCCAAACATGTTTTCGTCTCCACGTCTGGTTGTTCAGCTCCATCCATCTCCTCTGCGTTCCCTCCAGGGGTTCTGGTCCAGACCAGAAGATGTGTCTAGGCCAGAAGTTCCAATGACTGCTTACTAGACAGAAAGCCTGGGGAGCTTTTGCCTTTTTAAATTTTTTAAAAAATGAAAATATACTTGAAAACTTTTAAATCATTGTAGAATTATATTTCCCCTGTATGCCCCTGTCCCTCACATGCCCTTCCTCATAGAAGCTACAGTTAATTTAGTATGTTCTTCTCCACAGCCTAAGGCATTTATATAAACATATGAGTATATATTGGATTTTTTATATAAATGAAGAAAAGATATCATACATCTTGATCAGTGACTTTCTTTCTTTTTATTTATTTATTTTAAAAAACCTATGCATGGGTATGTAGGGTCACCTCACTCTTTCTGGGGGCAGTATAGCATTCCATTTGGGGCTGCATTCAAGTTCAGCCAGTCCTCTATTGGTGGGATATAAAAGTCATTTCCAGTTTTTCCTGTTCCAAGAAATGCTACAGAGAACATCCTCATGTGAGTATATGCACAGGATAAATTCCAAGAAGGGAAAGCACTTGGCCAAAGGGAATGTACCCCGAAGCTTTTGATGGGTACTGACAAACAGCTGCCCCCAAAGCACAAATTTATACTCCCACAAATTGTGTGTGAAGACTATTTCTCCAAACTCCTTTTTACCTGGAAATATAACCAATCTCTTTAATGTTCACTAATATGAAAGGTAAAACGGTTGTGTTAGTTTCCGATTATTGCTGGAATAAATCACCGCACATTTAGTGGCTAAAAAACACAATTCATTATCTTACAGTTCTAGAGGTCTGACATGGGTCTCACTGGGCTGAAATCAAGGTAGGGCCATTTTCCTTTCTGGAGGCCCTAGGGGAGAATTCACTTCCTCACCTTTTCCAACTTCTAAAGGCCACCTGCATTCCTTGGCTTGTGGCTCTTTGCAACGTGAAAGCCAGCGGCCCCATCCTTGTCACACTGAATGATGCTAACACCGACTGCCTGGCCTCCCTCCCTCACTTATAAGGACTCCTATGGTTATGTTGGGCCCACCCAGATAATCCAGGATAATCTTCCTATCTCCAGATTCTTAATCACACCTACAAAGTCCCTTTTGCCACGAAAGGCAACATATTTACAGGGTTTCAAGGATTAGAATGTGGACATCTTTGGGGACCATTATTCTGCCGACTACAATGGCGTCTTATTATTTTAAAACCTGTATTTCTTGATCTCTAGTGAGGTTTAGACCTTTGGAGCCTAGGTGTCCTGGCAGTGGCCCCAGACTGTGCTTAGGTGGGTTCAGGGCATGGGCAGGATTTTACACACGTTTCCTGCTAGGCCCTAGATGACAAGAATAAACCCAAACTGTGAAGCCTCAGTTGTGCCAAACAGATCTTCTAACAGAGTTGGGGGCAGTATTGACCCTCAGAAAGCAGTTTCCATGGCATGGCCAGGGGCTTGCTTCTGGGCTGGATTAGATTTCTGGGGCAACCAGCCCTTCACATCCTCTGGCCTGGATTCACTCATGTAAAGTAGGCATTACCTGGGGTCTGATGGATTGCCTATGCTGGGAGGAAGTTTTCCACAAATCCAATAGTTTAAATCATGCTGCTTTCCTGAGAAGCTGAGATGTCTGCCACTGGTCAGGCCTGTGGCTTAACCCTACCTCCACATTTTCCTGGCAAACTTGTCATCCCCGAGACTGACAGGCAGAGATAAAGCCTTACTACTTTTTATATTTCTAGTGCCTGGTACGGGGCCTTAGCACTGAGAAAAATATGGGAAAAATTTCAAATACTTTAATCTACCTCATGCCCAAATTATACTAAATATTCCTATATTAATCCTCACACACATGTCACGTTTTTGCAGATGAGACAATTAAAGTTCAAAGAGATGAAGTTAATTGTTTCAATGATACAAGGAAGGGCAGAGGTAGGACGTGAACCCTGAGTACAGGCCACTGCCTAGAAAACCCCAAAGAGCATGGACCTTGGCCCAGATGGATTCTGTCTTACTTCCCAGCACCCCAACTCCTCTAGGAAGTCTTCCCTGTTAACTACAGACATCTCCACTTGCACCAAAATCTCTTTCCCATGTGCAAATCACTCTGCATGACCCTGCTAACCTCAGCAATGAGTGGTGGATTATTCACTGTCTGGGAGGCTCCCAAATCATTTCCCTTGGGTGACTGTGGTCTCTGCATTTCTACTTTTCCTTTGTCTCCTCCCCCACCAACCTCAAGACCCAGCCAGGGCTTGGAATTTCTGCATACTGGTTGAAAAGCAAATTCTATTCATAGCAAAGAGAAAGCTAGGCAATCCTCTGTGAGTTATACCTGGCTGGTATTTGTCTTCCTCTTAGACAGCCCAGGGACCAGAGTGGAAAGGACAGACATCATTGGGAAGGACAAAGTTGCCAGTGATATCCCAGAAGAAAGCAGGAACATATTTCACAGTTAAGACTAAGCAATGATGCAGCCAGAACTCTATTCTGCCAGGCCCTCAGAAGCCCAGACTTAGCCCTGATTATTTGTGGTTGTGATAACTCAGGAAAAGATGGTCCTAACCAATGCCCTGTGTCTTGTCCAATCAATTAAACACTTAATATGTGTTGGGGCTCTTAGAGTTTACACAATAACTTTATCAGTCAGGGACTATTATCATCCTCATTTTACAGATGAGGAAACTGAGACACAAAATCACAAACCTGGTAATGGCAAAACTGGGACCTGAATGTGGGCCATCGGGTGACCTTTGCAGGGGAGACACTCAGTGGGCAGCGGGGGCCACGCCAGCCTCACAGACAGGACTCAGATTTAAAACATGGCCCTAACACTTCCGGTAACCAAACAGTGCTCCTCACACCTTTTCCTCTCATCATGTGGCTGGCCTTGTTAAGGGATTTTTTTTTCTTTCACCTAAAAAAGGATCGACAGTGTTTGAGTCTTGTTCGCACTGAGATTGAAAATGAACTGATATCAGGGACTCGACTCAACTCAACAAGGGCCTGGTGAAACGTAGACGCTTGTAGTTTATTAATCTACTATTGTTTTAAGTCTAGTTACCTATCCTCCTACCTATCTCATCATTGATTTATATCCATCTTGTTCCGATAAGGATTAAAAGGAGCGTCTGGACATTCCTGAGAACTAAGCAAGCATCTGAACGTAACCAGCTTATCTTAAATGGTCCAGGAAGTATCTGTGGGTGCAAGAGTTTAAGAAAGAACAAAGCCTGAAATAAGGGTGGGCAGCGTCAGGTGACTTGTCTTTGGGCATCTGTTGTCTGTCAGTCTCTCGTCCATGTTGCCTAAGAAAGACCTGTACTCCACATTTTCAGCAGCTCTCCAGCTGTTCCTTTGGTGACATTTTAGTTCTACACAAATGATTGTAGTACAAAAGGCACACCTGTGTACAAGCTTCTTAGGTAGTTAAGGTTCTCCAGTCTACAACTAAGGTCAATATATAGGACACACTATAACACACACACCAAAAAAGTGAACAATGACAAAATTAGGAATGACTTGTGGTCTTTATCATTCTTGCCCACATGGCAGGATGAATACAAGTGTACCAGTAGTTATGCACTAGTTATAATGATCACTTTGAAGTTCATTTCATTTATTAACTCAGTCTTTGAGCATTACATGGACCTTACAATGCTAGGCCAGTAATATGAAAACAGATGCAAATTATAGACTTTACTATAAAGTTGACTAGGTGGTACAAATGCAATGGAAAATCAATGGAAACAAAAAATCAATGGAAACAAAGAATAAGAAAACGGATTACAACATGTATAGTCACCTGATTTATAATTATTAAATTGTTACTGCATTTGGTGTGGAAATGATAATATTTTCAATAAATAGTGCTAAAGTAATTAGATATTTATAAGAAAAAAAATGAACTAGGCCCCTAACCTACACTGTACACACATATTAATGTGAAATAGATGACTGGACTGAATACAAAAGATTAAACAATAAAACTTATAGAAGCAAGCACAAAAATATACCTTCATGAATTTGGATTCAGCAAAGATTTCTTATAGCATTCATATAAAGTATAATTGTATAATCATAAAAGATAGAATTAATAAACTAAGTTTCATTAAAATAAAACATTCTGCTCATCAGAAGATACCACTAATAGAGTTAAAAGACACCCACAGATTGGGAGAAGATATTTGCAATACATTTTGACAAAGGACTCATCCAGAATATAAAAATTGTATGAAAATAAATTTTTAAAAAGGCAGACAAGTCAATTAACTTTTGTCCAAACTTAACCCAAAATGGACCAAAGGCCTAAACCTAAGAGCTAAAACTATAAAACTCTTAGAAGAAAATATAAGGAAAGAGCTTCATGATACTGGGTTTACCAATGATTTCTTGGATATGACACTAAAAGCACAGGCAACCAATGTAAAAATACATAAATTGGACTTCATACAAATTTAAAACTTCTGTGTATCAGATGATATAATCAATAGAGTGAAAAGGAAACCTACAGAATGGGAGAAAATGTTTGTAAATTACATATGTGATAAGGGGTTAATATCCAGAATATATAAAGAACTCCTATAAATCAAGAACAAAAACCAAACTGGATTTTAAAAATGAGCAAAGGACTTGAATAGTCCCTTGAATATTTCTCCAAAGAATATATACAAATGGCCAAGAAGCACATGAAAAGATGCTCAACATCGCTATTCATTAGAGAAATGCAAATCAAAACCATGAGATTTCACCTCATATGCATTAGGATGGCTACTAAATAAAAACAAAAACAAAAACCCAAAACAAAACAAAACACATCCAGAAAATGACAAGAGTTGGTGAGAACGTGAAGAAATTGGATCCACTGTGTACTGCTGGTGAGAATGCAAAATGGTGCAGCTTCTACGGAAAACAGTATGGTGGTTCCTCAAAAAGAAATTAAAAATAGAATTACCATATGATCTAGCAATTCCACTTCTGGGTATATATTCTAAAGAGCTGAAAGTAGAATCTTAAAGAGATATTTATATACCCACATTTGTAGCAATATCTTTCACAATAGCCAAAAGGTGAAAGCAACCGAAGTGTTCATAGACTGATAAATGGATAAACAAAATGTGGTACAGACAACGGAATATTATTATCCAGCCTTAAAAAGGAAGGAAAATCTGACATGTTCTACAATATAGATGAACTTTGAGGATATTATACTAAGTGAAATAAGCAAGTCACATAAAGACAAATACTGTATGATTCCACTTATGTCAGGTACTTAGAATAGTCAAATTCATAGAGACAGAAGGAATAGTGGTTGCCAGGGGCTGGGTAGTGGGTGGAGTGGGGGGTGGAGAGGCAAGAGGAATTGTTATTTAATGAGTATAGAGTTTCAGTTTTGCAAAATGAAGGAGTTCTGGAGGTTCATTGACATTGCACAACCATGTAAAAATACTTAACACTACTGAACTTAAAAATGGTTAAAATGATACATTTTATGTGTATTTTACCATAATTTTTAAAAATGGCAAGAGATTTGAAAAGGCACTTAAAAAAAAGAGGTTATCTAATGGCTCATAAGCATATGAAAAGGTACTCAACCCCATTACTCATTAGGAAAATATAAATGAAATCCACCACACATTCACCAGAATGGCTAACATGGAACAAAACGATACCAAATGTTGGCACAGATGTTGAGCCACTAGAACTCTTCTTGTACATCGTTGGTGGGAAGGTAAATAGACATTGGTTGGCAAAATCTTCAAAGTCAAACACACACCTATCATATGATCCAAGATCCCACTCCTAAGAACATATACTACAGAAATGCACGTATTTATCCACCAAAAAACACAAACAAAAATGTTCATAGTAGCTTCATTCATGACAGCAAAAAACTGAAAATAGCTCAAATGCTAACAACAAATAGAATGGGTAAATAAACTGTGGTATATTTCTTCAAGAACTATTACATAGTAATAACAAAGTACTGCTATAGACAAAAATATGGATGGGTCTCAGATATAATAATAAGCAATAGAATTCAGACAGAATAGATTCTTTACTATAAAATTTCACTTAATTCAAGTTTAAGAACAGACAAAACTAATTTTATGGCATTAGAAATCAGAATAGTGTTTAGCTCTGGTGGGGCAGGTGGGGATTGACTAGGAGGGACAGGCGGGAGCTTTCTGGAGTGGGAAGTGCTCTACATCTTGATCTGGCTACATACATATTACATGGATACATATATATATATATATATATATATATATATATATATATATATAAAATTATTTGACTTGTACACTTGTGATATGTGTACATAATTGTAGGTATAATATGCCTACAATGAAAAAAAAGATGTGGACTTTGCACTTGAAAAATACAAAGCCTATAAGGAGAGACACACAAACAAAAACAGGTGATACGCTGTGGTAGACGCCATGATGGAAATAGGTTCGGAATATACATTGGGAGTAGGGTAGGAGGGCTTTGGAGGATAGGGTTTGGAGATGGTACACTGGGCTCTGCAGGACACATGGAACTTCACCAAGCAGAAAAGGAAATTAGTGTGGGCAAAGGTAGGACAATACTGGGGGAAACCCTGAGTGTGTAGGAAGGCAGATAGTTCAGTGTGGTTAGAGGGTGGGGTGTGTAAAAGCACAGTGGGAAATGAGGCTGAGGATATGAGTCAAATCAGGCTTCAGATTTATTTATTTAAATGAGTTCCCATAACCATTTGTTGAGTGAATTAATGAGCCTTGCCAGAGCCATGATACATCTGATGCCTGGAGTCACAAGATAGGTGTATTTGCATGGCAGCAAGTACTGATGAGATACCGTACTGGTACGGTCACGGGATGTGTGTCTTCTAAAATTGTTAATTTCCCCAAAGTCTGATGTCTTCTACGCCCCAGAATTTGAAACCATCACTTACTTGCTTATGGTACTGACTCTGCTATGAAAGCTGAGGGATATTTTATTTTTGTATTTACCCTCTCCCCCCACTTCCTTCCCCTCCATCTCCCCACTTTTGATAGTTATACATTTTTGGTCACATTGGCAGTTGACGTTAACATCTTCAAATAATATATTTAAATTGCTATTTCCTGGTCTGTCAACTCTAGACAGTATCTGTTCACTTTCTGCTATGAACAATGAAGAAATTTATACACATTCCCTTTTTTCCCACCTCCTTTCCCCTGTCCACCTTCAAATTTTTGTTACTTATATTACTCTTACATTGCCAAGTTTCATAACATTTACATTCTCTTCTATATTATATAGTCTACAGGTTAATTCTAAAAAACTGTAGCTAATAAACAATATAATTGTGAAGATATTATTCCCTGGGGAACCACTTAGTATAAATGGACCCAAGAGAAAGAAATGTAATTCCGCATGACTGAAAATTTGTCACAAGAAGAAAAGTTTTCCACAAGTTAATAACCAACCAATTTTCCTACAAAGGGCTTATGGCTTTCTTTACTTCTTCTTAAATCCCATGTCATCAGTTTGTTTGTTTGTTTGTTTTTTATTCCTTTTTTGATTGATAAAACTCCAGGAGGTTTTTTTTTTCTTTATCCAGAAAATATAGATGACAGTGATACACTTTCTGATTTCTGAACTCTTATACATAAAAAGTCTTTATTTTGCTTTCAGAATTTGAGGGGATAAATCCTTAGTTTAAAATCATTGTCCTCCAGACTTTTGAAAGCATTGTTGCACTGTTCTTAGGCATCTTGTTGTGTCACCCATGAGAAATTATGACATAAGTTTTTACTTTCTCTGGAAGCTTTTTTGTGTTTTATCCTTGATGTTTTGAAATTTCAACAAGATGGGTCTGAATGTTTCTTTTCAGGAACTCTGTCCTGAATTCAGTGTGCTCTTTCAGTTTTAAAATCCGTGTGTATTTCTTCAATTGCCAGAAAATTTCTTTTGTTAGATCTTTGACTATTTCTACACCTCTCTCTCCCTCTACCATTGTGGTCTCTGCTGCTAGATATCCATTTTGATGGATAGTGAACCTTCTGGATGTATGCTCCATGGGCCTGAAATTTTTTCTCCTTGGTATCTTACTCTATATTCTGGGTTATTTTCTTTTCTTAGTTTTAACATCAAAATCACCAACCTATCTTCATCCATATCCATTGTGACATTCAGTTCATCAACAAATTTTTTTTCAGGAGTCATATTTTTAATTTGCAATAATTATTTTCTTTTCTCTGATTGCTCTGTCTGCATAACAACTGGTTCATTTCTATTAAGTAAAATAATCTCAATTATTGTTGAAGATATTAAAGATAATTTGTTTTAGGATCCTCTTGTATTCGAACTGTTTCCTTCAGAGTGAATGCCTCCTTTTACTTTTTTTCTATCTTAGGCCTTCTCTTTGTGCTATTGGTTTTCTTTTAGTGTTTGGTGATCCCGGTTGTCCATACTTATTTATGAATGAAGAACTATGTTGTGAAATTAGTATATGTGTTAGGGGACAGATGCTATCTCCTGTAACAAGGACTCAACTGGAAGAGTGGTTTAGACAAGACAGACATTTATTTCTGTCTTATGTAACAGTCTGAGTATAAGTGGCCCTGGGCTGATAGAGTTGCTTCACAGTGTGGGTATCTTTGATCTTGCTCTTCTGCCATCCACAGTATTTGGCTTCCATCTCCCACTATCACATCCACACCCTGGTCAGAAAGAAAGGGAAAGGGGGGTGTGGGGCGAGACGGGTAGTTGTATATAGGATTTGGGTTCACAGCAGCCACAGGCCACACCTAGCTGCCAGGAAGCCTAGGAAATGTAGTCTTTAGCTGGGTGGCATGTGCCCAGCTAAGATTTACATGACTACAGAAGAAGAGAAAAAGGATACTGGTGAAACAATAAACTAGGTAGGGCTTCCTGTGAGGTCTTTGGTCTCTTCTGACATGTCTGTCCTTAAATGCTATGGTGGAATGAACCCATCTTATGGGAGGGTTCTATGTATGAGGTGAAGCATTATGACAGCAAGTCTCCCTCTAAGGACTGTCCAGAGGAAGCCAGCCAGGGGACTCCTGCAATTGCCAAAAGAAGGGCTTTGCTCCTTGGTGGACATGGCAGTAGACATCCCCCAAGGCAGAACTGCCCGTGCTTCTGGGCTTGCTCCCTGTGGCCACACAGAGTGAGCTAGGAGGTCCAGATCTCCCTCTGCTGGGTTCGTCTCTCAGGCCCTGGCCCTGTCACTTTTCTTAGCATGCACTGGGATTTGGCCTGGCACTGGCAGCCTGCCTGTAGAAAGTGAGGGGGGTTGAACTGTACTTGCTCTTCTGAAAAGTTCTTTAAGAGACTGTAACCCTGGCAGCCCCTTCCTGGTTCTTTGTTTTGTTGGCTCTTGGCTTGAACTAAGCTTGGCTTTTCTGGGATAAAAATCACTTAGGCCTCTGGGGTCAGACAGTAGGCTGCAATGACTTCTGCTCTGCTTTCTCTGTTGATGCAATCTCATGGGCTTCCTTTCTTCCTAAGACCTACTAACATTTTTGCTCCACAGATGGCATTCTATTTTGTTTTCCAATAGTATGATATCATCCTTTCAAAAATGGCTTTCTCTGTCATCTAATAATTCCTAGGGAAGACATGGAGGTATACACTTGTGCTCTGCAGTTAGGAAATCATTTCATTGTGACTCATTGGCAGAGAGGCCAATATCTCTTCCAGGATACTGACACACCAGGAGGGAAGATGGGTCCTTCCATCCGAGGGCCATCATCTTCGTGTTCCACAGTGTTTGCCCTTGTGGACAGCACATTTCAACAGGTGAGGCAACTGAGGCACATGAAGGGTGGGGCTGGGAGTCAGGGCAGACAAGTGGCTCCAGAGTGTGTGCTCCTGACTACCTCACTATGTAACCTCTATGGGCAGCACCTACACAATTAGTCAAGGAAACAAGGAAACAGTAGGATTTTGCTCCAGGTGTAGGGGTGGACCCCAGCCTGGGAATCTAGGGGGCTTTGTACCCCCTTTACTGTGCTCCCTGGGTAATTCACCCCCGCTCGGTGCTGTCTGCTCCCATCTTTGAAAAGGAGAGTATTGACCACAGTTGGGCTCTGGGGACCCTACCTGCCCTGATATTCTGGATGTTTCTACTACCCACCCTGGGTCCACCAGCTGGCCCTCACAGGTCTGTGGATATGGGCTCCCCGTTACTGACATTTCAGGCTTTTTCTCCAGGACCTGACCTCACCTCACCCTTCTGCCTGCTATGATAGTCTACCCTGTGCCCCACCCCACCACTTCTCCAGCCTCCCAACCTCCCTCCTCCCACTCTCTCTCATCAGCATCCTAACTCTTCCCTGCCCCCTCTTTCTGCCTCCTGGCATGGTTCAAACCTCTCCCTGCTGTCTGGTCCCTCTTCTCTTCTTTGTTGAGCCAAATTCTACTTGTCACCCTGCCAACTTCTGCCCAGGGACTTCAATGTCCCAGACAGGATCAATTCCCCCCTCCTCTGGGATGTGCTAATGCCTCTATTGAAGATGATGATGATGACGATGATGACAACGATGACAATGATGATGATAACGTTACCTTGCATGGGTGCCATGATTATAGCTCTCCAAAGGGCTTTCACAGTCACTATCTCATCTAATTTATCAGGTTCTTCCATGCAGAGACACACTACTGTTTATGCTCCATCTCTTACCTTAGACTGTAAACACAATGTCTGAACATCACTTCATAATTGAAAAGTTCCTCAAGACAGCCTCCAGGAAAGGGCTTTATCATTTCATTTTGTAGATGAGGAGACAGAAGTTCATGAGGTTGTAAGACTCTCCTGATGACCAGGCTGCAAAGTGGCTGGGCTGGACCCACAGCCCAGGCCGCTCATTTTTAGTCTCAAGCTTCTTGAGGAGGAGAACACACTCCCTGAGTCTGCAGCCAGGATTTGACTCATTCCTGTCTTCCCACCCTGTCCTGACCCCTGGCAAACATGGTGTCATGAATTCAGGGAACCAGGAAGGGTGTGTCGACGTTGAAAATGAATTCACCCAGGCCTAGATCACCGTCCTAAGTGCCCCCCTCCAGAGCACTATGAGCCAGCCTCCATCCCCACCTGTCATCTCTGCACTTGAGAAGATGGGCGGAGGTGGGACTTTGAGAGCATGAAATCCTGGCACCTTTTTCCTTTACCCAGAACCTCAGAAAACTCAATGGCATTCCTTCTTTGTCCTGCAGAAATGGGGAAGCCTCTGCTAGTTGGTGTCCATCACCTCTGGGGCAGCTAGAAGAGGGGAGTACAGGGCTGCCCGTGCAGGAAGTGGTGGAGGGCAGCCAGGAGTGATAGACACTGGGCCACCTCCATGGATGCCAGGCCAGGCAGAGCCCTGCTCACTTATCTGCCTGAGAACTCCAAATCCTTCTAATACGAGACAGTCCTCTCCAAATGGGCTTCCCAGTGCGTTTTGGCCCAAGTGAGTGATTTCTCTTTCCCAAACAGGATCACATCCCTGCCTTCCTGTCCAGGTCACTCATAGCTCCCCATCTTGTGGCAATGATAGCTGCCACCCTTGATTGCTTACTATGTGCACAGGACTGGGCTTGAGACGCTGTACTAACAGTGTCACATGTCATATCTCCATCTACAGATTTTAGAGAGTGGAGGCTGTGTTTTTATCACTTTTGTGTTCTCTGTGCCTGCCCCATAGTAGGCACTCATGGGTATTTGTGAATGAATGAATGAAAGAAGTTATAATTGTAGGAAACCTTAGTTAATGGATCGTTTACAAGAAGTCACCTTAAAAGAAAAGGGGGTATATTAATTTCCAAAAGTAAAGAGTATAATCTGTTAATGAATAGGCTTTTCTGAATTTTGAGTGTCTCCCCTAAACATAACGTTTGGAATCTGCTATGTTAGATGGTGTCTGGCATAATTCACATACCAGAAAGTTCATCCTTTGAAATGTACAATTAAGTGGTTTTCAGCATAGTCACAACCATCATCATCCTCTAATTCCAGCACATTTTATCACTCTAAAAAGAAACCCCAATGCCCATCAGCAGTCATTCCAGATTCCCTCCCCCACCAGTCCCTAGCAACTACCCATTTGTCTACTTTCTGTCTCTATGGACTTGCCTATTCTGGACATTTCATATAAATGGAATCATACTGTATGTGTCTTTTGTGTCTGGTTTCTTTCATTTAGCATAACATTGTTAGTCATTTGCTTTAAAAATATCAGCATTTTATACTGTTTCTTGGAGCACCCTGGCCCTCAGAGGTTTTGAGGTTATCATGCCTGTAAGATCACGTAGATCAGAGCCAGCCGCTGGGAGCTGCTGGGACAGAATGGGCAATGTGCGAGTCAGATCGGAGAGTAGTCACAACAAGGACAGTCTGAGGCCAACAGCACCACCAGTGGTTAGACACCAATCACACATGGGGCCTGCACTAGAATATTCCTTGGGGGCTGGGAGAGCCAAGGGAATACCTGCCTGCAAACTCAGTTCGCTGGTGGGGAGAGAAGACCATCAAGCCTGACAGCCACAGGCCTTCCATTCCGAGTCTGAAGGGACAGTCCCATTTCTGAAGTGGCTTCACAGCTCAGCAGAAGGTGCAGTCCCCAGTGCTTGACTGGAACAGATAGGCGGGTGCAGAACAGGCAGCAGCCACCTACTTAACTGCCCCCCTGCCTAACCCAGGTGTCCTTGGAGTCGGCAAGCAGCTCCTGGCGGGAAGTCCCACAGGCTGAGTAAAGCCAAGAAAGAACGTTTTGGTCTTAAGCAGTATGTGCCTGAATTGATTACTTAGTTAATTGATTAATTAATTAGTTAAATCCCTTTTTGTTTTAAAACAATTTTAACTTGCTTGGTTCCACAGAGGATCTGAGGTGGTTTAGTTTGCAAAAACAAAATAGGAGCACAGATTAAAAATGACAAGTCAACTCGGGGGAGATAGAAGACAGAAAGAATGTCTACACTAGAGGGACAGGCAGGGATGGATAAGCAGCTTAGAAGGTCCCACGTGTGGCTCTATTTGAGCCCTGGGATCAGGGTACAGCTTCCTGGCAACCAAAGAAAGAAGGAAGACACACTTAGTCACACATTCTCAGGGTTCTGACGATAAACACACCTGTTCTTCAGAAAAAACAAAGCTCTCTTTGGCACTGAGATCTGAAGGAAATTTCTCTTGTGCTTTTTCCAATCGGGAGCCATTCATTAAGTCCTTCCCCCCCGTGCTGCTCGGGCTCGAACCCGGGGCCGGCTCCGCCAGCCGCTAGGATGCCAGCGTGATTAGCTCCTGTTTGGGAAACACCATGCCATTTGGTGACCATTTCAAGTTTCGCCAGAAACACATACCATCTGTACTGTTGTTTATGTAATATTTTAATTTACATTAACTTGAACTTGACCTGGTTAAACGACAGCCTCATCCTAAGCAATAGGGAATATAGATGCAACGGCCAACCCTAGGTTTTCATTGAATTAGGAAAAGTACTATTAAAATAAAGAACTTCATTTCTAAAATCACCTCATGTTCTATGGTGACGTGTGTTCTACACTTGAGAAATAAGCCCCTCGCCCCCTGCACTGTGACACGCTTCCCTTTATAGATGGCAAAGTTCCACCTCACCTCCTCTACCTGACGGCGTGACGGAGACGGACTCTGGGGGAGCCCTGGGGGAGCTCCCCTGTCACGCATACCCCGTGATTGTAGAGCTGGAAAGGCCCTTGAGAAGCACCCAGTTTAAAGCCCATGTGTGACAGACGAAGATTTGGGGGCCCAGGAAGCAGAAGGGACTTGCCCCAAATCACAAGGCTGGTGACAGGGGCAGGCACCAAGATTTCTCCCAGCCTTGTCTCCATCACTTCCCTGGATGGATTAGTGAACGTTTCTACAACCAACGACTGGAACTCACTGAAGGAGCCTAAGAGAGGGACCAGGGTCCCAGCCAACCCTGCGGCAAGCCCCACGAGGGCAGGAACACCCTGCTTTGTTCAACAGGGTGAACGCAGTACCCAGCCCTCCGTTTGGTACACAGTAGATGCTCAGAAAACAATGTGGGATGTTAACACCCAGTTCAGGATGACAGTCACCTGGTGGTGGTGGGGAACCTGCAAATGTGGAGGGCTATGGCAAAGCTTCCACTGTGCTTGTTGAAGTCTTTTTAAAGTGGGGTGGTGGGTTACGGCTGTTCCTTATGTTATTGTCTATTTTATTGTTGTTGTTTGGCTGAAATATTTTTAAAAATTTCGATCTATTTGTTAAGTGGATGAATAAATCTAGTAACCCTTTCACAAGTGTGTTTCCTCCCTGCTAATGGAACACGCTGTGCCCCACGTCACGTGGCTCTAACTGAAGTGGAAGAAATGGCTCTGGTTTCCATGGTGGGCACAGCCCAGCTGGGGGGTCTACGCAGCTGGGCACCTCTCCCTCCGTGCCCAACGCCTGAGGCACCTGGGTGTGAATCTGAGCGAACTGAGGCCGACTGAAGTGGAGTCCATCTTAAACAGGGCCACACATCGCTGGCGCAGCTCACACAAACCACTGGGTCTGAGAAGACCCCTGGAGAACCCCACCTGATCTGCGTGGGCTCCACATCAGGGCAGTGAGTGTTTCTGTAAGACCAAGCCACCAACCAATTTGTTACCCACCTGCAAAAAGTACCAGTCTTGGCATATATATTTTGTGAACAATAGACTCTTTTGTTGGGTCAAATGCCAGGCTAGGAGGTACTTTGATATTGCTAAGACGGATCCACAATGTCTCAGAGTCTTGGGGTTGGAAGCGGCCTCCAAGGTCATTGGCACAAGCTCCTACATGAACCTCAAGCCTCCCTTAGGGGCTTCTCTCAGGAGGCCACTCATGCCCTGGGGCAGCAGTAATCGCTCTTATTTTTCTGCCAGGAGATGGGGGAGAAATCTTTTGTTTTTATAAAAATGGAATCACCCCATGTACATTTGTACAGTTCTCATGGACAATCTTTCTAGGCCTAAGGCCAGTATTTTTTGAGCCGTTAGAATACACTGGGCACAGTTCTAAGCATCTCACATGCATCAAGCCTGTATGGCAGGCACAATTATGATCCCTACTTTACCGAAGAAAAGACTGATGGCCAGAGAGGCCATAGAGCACAGTTTGTAAGTGGTGGGTTCCACATCTGAAGCCTGGTAGTCTGTCTTCAGACCCTCTATTCCTAACCACTGCCTTCCACTGCCTTTCTAAACAGAGATAGGGTCTGTCTTATTCTTTTTTATTTTTTATTTTTATTTATTTATTTATTTTTTTCTTTTTGGTATGTGGGTAGCTCCCTGGCTGGGAATCGAACCCAGGCCACAGCGCTGACAGAGCCAGCACCGAAGCCTTAAGCCACTACACCACCAGGGAACTCCCTGTCTTATTCTTTTTAATAGTTAAATGATAGGCCAAGGTTTAGGTATAACACTTTCAAACTTTCCCTACTGTTAAGTTTTCATTTTTTCTCTCCTTCCTTCCTTCCTTCCTTCCTTCCTTCCTTCCTTCCTTCCTTCCTTCCTTCCTTCCTTCCTTCCCTCTTTTATTTTTCATCACTAGAGTTCTGCAGCAAACATCCTTTGTACACACAGCTTTACAGACCGGTGCTATTGTTCTATAGGCTGGATTAACAAAGCAGGATCGTGGGTCGAAGGATATGTGTGTTCTGGATTGGGATAGCTCTGGGGCCTATTGTTTGCCCTGTCTTCCTAAGGATGAGCCACGTGATTTTCACTCACTGGTTTTGATTCTGTCCCGAGGACACACCTCTGACCCCTCCTCTCCAGGACAACCCCTGTGACGACTGAGGACAGTCTTCTGTCTCAGTTTCTTCGATTGTTCCTCTGACATGCTTGGGTGTTCCCTACAGCTGGTCCAGACACCTCTTAAAGTATAGCATCTTCTGGGGTGACCTCCTTCCCACTGACCGACACACGCAGAGAGGGGTGGTATCATTCTGATGTCAGTGGAGCAGCAGGGGAGATCCAAGTAGGTAGGGTTCAGAGTTCTTATCTTCAGCTCTCCCCAGATCACATACATGCCTTCCTGAGAAAGAGGCCCTTGGCGAGATAGTAAAGACCAGCCAGATTCTAGCCCCATACAATAAAAAACGAAGCTCATTCTCCACTAGGAGAAGATGCCAATGATTTTGGAGCCAGACAGGCCTTCATACATCTTCTAGCTCAATACATTGTTGACAAAAGAGCCCTGGAGGGCAATGACCAACCAGGCTCATGTATTGGGTGTGCGGCAGCATTTACTCCAGCTGGGCACAGGGTCACTGGGGCGGGGGTGCTTTTCTCCAGCTCCCTCTGGCTGCTGGTTCCTAGTAACCATCTTACTAGAAAGGCATAGTGTAAATATTTTGCTAAGCAGCCAGGAGAGGAAACTTACCCAGGCTGAGCTGCCCTGTGCTGGGTGCTGGCCATGGACACAATGCTCAATGAGGGCCATTATCTAGGAAGGGAGGGCTGTTTGTTCCGCTGCGGGTTGGTGCCAGAGCCCAGAGCCACCAGGCTTGCCACTCTGGCTGCCACACAGAAGAGTCTCCTTGCTCAGCAGACTCTGTGGTTATGCAATGCCGGGCCAGGAGGTTAACTCTCCCCGGACAGGAGCCAAGCCTCGTTCCTTCCTGCCTGAGCATGTCCATCTGAAAAGTACTCAAAAATTGAGGGCCTCGGTGTTTGCAAAAAAAGCTTGAGCCCTGAACCTGCTGGTTTATTCCAAAGGGTGTAGTGTGTCCACCCCTATAGCTCCTGTCACCCTCCTACCGAGGCCCTGGGCCCCAGCCACGGTGTCTGCCCACGGGTCCTCGGGTGTCACGCAACAAGCCTCGCAATCCCGCCCCCCCGGCCTGTCCTCCTGCCAGTTCCTCTGCCTGGAACGCTCCTCTCCCACTTCTCCTTTGTCAGTTGCATCTAGTCTAAGGCCTTTCTTAAGCACAAGTTCCACCTTGTCCTCAAAGCCTTTGCTGACCACCCCAGTCACCAGTGACACAAGCTGAAGCAGTGAGTTTTCAAGCCAAAAGAGATCTTGGAGGTTATCGATCCAACTGTTTTTCAAATGAGAAAACTGAGGCTTAGGGAGGTGACTAGCCTGGGAGCAGAGTGAGTAAACCTAGCAGCAGGCCTCTCTTCTCCAAACTCTTTCTCTTACATCCCATCTGTCAGCGGGTCATGTCCGCTCCGCCTTCACTGTACCCAGAATCCAACCACTTCCCACTACCCCTGCAGTTGTCACCCTGGTCTGCAACACTGTCCCATCTTGATGATGGCACCAGCCTCCCAGCTGGTCTCCTGCACAGTGGTCTCCACACACAGCCACGATGCATTCCCCGACGCAGACCTCCAGTGGCTTCTCAACTGCCTAAAGACTCTTGCCTGTCACCATTCCAGCCTCCTCTCCTGCTGAGCCCCATCCCCCCACACTGGCCTGCTCCCTGTCCCCCCACCACGATCCCACCTCTGCTGACTGCTTGATGCTTTTTCTTACTTGACCGTCATCTTGTCACATACTATATATTTTACACAAGTAAAAGATAATATCTTTACCTTTATTTTGTTGATAATACAGTCATATCTTTACTATCTCACAAATATATAGTATGTGATAAGGTGACAATATGTTTGTCTATTTTCCTCTACTAGAATGTAACTGCAAGTGGCAGGAATTTTTGTATTTTGCCACCTAGAATGGTGCATGTCACCTTTTATTTAGGCAGGGCTAATTTTAAGGGTCTGCGTCTTTGAAGATGGATGATAGTAATGGTGGTTCTGGTGTCGCCATGGCATACTGTGTGTGTGTGTGTGTGTGTGTGTGTGTGTGTGTGTGTTTGTGTGCGTGTACAAGTTTGGTGGCACATGAAGGATTAACAGAAGGATGGGCTCTGAAGGCCCCAGGGATGCCAGCTGGGAGGCTGCCCAGATGTGGTATTTTTAGGGCCTTATGGGGGAAGCACCCAGACCCGGGCTTCAGCGCCTCCCTAGCCTGGCCTGAGCAGAGCTACTCCAGAGCAGCAAATTCACAGAGGCTGGCTCAGGCGGGGACCCAGGCTTGGCTGGCCCCTCCCTGCTTTTAGGCCCCTTCATACAAGTCCAGGAATCTGTATACACAGGTTTAAAAGCTCTCCAGTGGGTGACTTGTAGGCCCTGCTGGGCTTGGGGGTCCCACTTGAGTTCTTTGGCACAGACCTTTAGTCCCAATAATAAATATCTGTTGAAGGGATAAGGAAAGAGATGACAGTGAAGGGGGAAAGGAGCTAAGATCATCACAGGAGAGGAAGAGGAAGGCTCCAAGCAACAAAATAATCCCAGGACGGGCGCCCGCCAGAACCCGGCAGAGGCAGAACCCGGCAGAGGCAGAACAGCAGGGCCTGTCCCGACAGGCGGGGCGGGTGGTTCCCGTTCTCACCGGCTCTCCCACACCTGCACCTTCGTCGGCGGGAGCACAAACACAATCAAATAGAAACTCGTGATTTCGGTTTTATTTGGATTGACACTTGTATTTACCCAGGTTGGCTGGTTTTATTCTAAAGCGGGGCCCCAGCTGAGTTGCCGGGCTGATGGACTGTTCCAATCTCTCTCTTCTTGGTCTGCACCTGCCCATCCTGACTTCCCGCTCGCCTCCCTGTGTCCTTACTTCCCTTTTGCATCCCAGCCTTTTCTGCCTCGGTGCGGGTGCTCATTCCTCAGGCTTTGGTCCTTAATCCCCTGCTTGTCTCTCTCTGCCTCCATCACCTGCCTGACTAGCAGCTTCCACAGCTGCACACCTCACCTGCCCTGCCCCGGAACGCCCCAAGCCTGCATTTCCAGCTGCCGACATCTTGGTTTGGCCCTCCTGCTGGCCTCTCAAATTCAATATGTGGGGCACCAAAGTCACCTTCTCTCCGCCTCTGCCTCTGTAACACCATTCTCCTAAACCCCAGGCTTGTGACATCGGAACCGACTGGGAACCCCGCTGCTCTGACCCCATATCACCCATCCAGCCATCACCCCCACCCATTCCCTCATCTTCCTGACCAAGCACCACTGTGCACCAGGCCACGCTGGGCTCTTGGGGCATTCACCCTGCCTGTCCCTCCTCCCTCTGTGAGGCCTCCAGGACTACCCCAGGCCCTGAGAGTGTGAGCAGCCTGTTCCAAATCAGGCAGTCCCACACCTACAAGTAATTCACAGCATAACCTTGGGCAAGTCACTTGCCATGTCTGAGCTTGACTGTCCTTGTCTGCTCTTGGAGAGGATTATTCATTCCTGACTTTCCTCTGCCCAGCCTGGCTGTGACGCCTACAGGTGACGTTAATCTAAAGAATACTTAAGATCATCACCCTCAGCCATGTGGCAGCCTTCTTGTTACAGACCATGGCCTTAGCTACATGTAGCCTTGTAACCTCCAGTCTGAGACTGGGCCCCAGAAAAGTAAACCATGCCAGGCAATTCTGTTACAGGGAGAGAGGCGGGTGGGAAGAGAAGAGACAACAGCACACTTGGAGAAATCTGGCTCATGGGATAAAGCCCAAGCTGCCTCACTTTCCCTGCAGTCCCTGGTCAGACCATAGCCCTGCTTTCCACATGTAGGTCCCATCATCCTCCTGTGGGAGGGCCCTCAGAGGTCACAAGGCTGGTTTGTCCACCCAGACCCTGGACCCAGAACCTAGTCCACTCTTCTGCCAGTTCCCCAACACAGAAAGCCTTCCTGACCTCCCTCTCTGCAAGTCTCTTTCCCATCCTGCAAGGTCCAACTCAAATGCCTTCTTCTCCTTCCTCCATAAGGGTCAGAAACACCACTTGTCATTGGTCCCCAACACACACATGCACCACCGTCTCTGGCCTGGGGCTCTGGCTGGCTTTACACCAGTTCACATGCTAGCTTCCTAACCAGACTGTGAACTTCCTCTTGCAGCTCTCTGTGTTCGATAACAAATGCTTATTGAGCATCTATGAAAACCTAAACTCACACCCAGTGGCACCCAAAATAGGAAGGCAGAACTGCCCGGAGGGGCTCCCTCTCTAATGACAAAGACAGAGAGTACAGGCGTACTTGATCAGAGGAGAAATAAAGATAAGGAACCACAGGATTTCAGAGCCGAGGTTCCTAATATCATGGGGAGGGGCATGCAGGAGACGTGTGTTGGGAGGTGGGCAGAGAAGGAAAACCCAGAAAGAATCAACAGCCTGTGCAAAGGATTAAAGTGTGAGAAGTTCCATCCAGGAGTGGAAGGAACGAGGAGAGGGACGCAGATGGTGGGAATGGCTGGCTTGGGAATGCTGAGCTAAAGACTGGGACTCATCCTATAGGCCAGGAACTGGCAGATCCAGCCCCCCTACCTGTTTTTGTACAAGTACATAAAGTTTTAATGGAACAGAGCTCCACCCATCCTTTCCCACACTGTCCATGGCTACTTTAATGCCGTG
Organism: Lyroderma lyra; assembly: GCA_004026885.1. Taxonomy (NCBI): domain Eukaryota; kingdom Metazoa; phylum Chordata; class Mammalia; order Chiroptera; family Megadermatidae; genus Lyroderma; species Lyroderma lyra. Next base: position 45,371 of record PVJL010003869.1, read on the forward strand.
ACAGCAGGGGTAAGTAGCTGCAAGAGACACCGATTGGCCAGCCAAGCTTAAAATACTTACTATCGGGCCACGAAGAGAGAAAGTTCTGCCGACCTCCGCCTAGGTGTTGGAAGCTATGGGCGAATTTAAGCAGGGGACAGTGTGGTCAGATTTGTGTTTTATTTTTCTATCACTCGGGGACAACGTAGGGATGGGCTGGAGCAGACAAGCCAGCAGGAAGAGAGGGTGGCTGGGAGGCTGGGAAACCTAGAGGTGGGGGATGGGTATCGACAATGTAGTTTTTGTTTATTAAGCGATTTATTAAGAGTTCCGTGCCCTCGCTGGGCTAAGCCCTTTCCACAGAGAGTCCCTCATTCAATCTGCATAGCAACTGCAGGTAGTGTTGTTATCCCCATCTTACAGATGAGGCCCAGAGAGGTGAGGCAGCTGGCCCGGCGTCCCACAGCGGGTATGTAGCAAAGCCGGGGTGCAAACCCAGTGCGAAGCTCAAGGGGCCCTCAGTGCCAAGCTCAAGGTCTTCGGGGTGGAGCAGGTCTGCTTGTTGACAAATCCCTCCACGCTTCCCTGAGAATTCACAGAACACAAGTCCTCTACAGGAGAAACTCTACCCTGAGTTGAGTCAGGCAGGAAGTGGGAGGCAGGAGTGTGGCTATTTTGGAAAAGCGACATGAAAAACCACGAAGCTTCCTACCTGTCCCGTTTTGCTCCCATCTGTCCTCGGAAACAAGGCTGCCCCTCTCCTAGATAAAAAGGTGTTTCTCCCCGACACAGTGGCTCTGCTGCTGGCGGTGGGAGAAAGCGCTAAGCTTAGCACACGTTTGCTATTTTTAAAGGACTATATAAACAAACAGGGCTATGTAAATAAGAAAAAAAATGAGGTCATCCTTTTAAAATCTAAAAATGTCCCTTTTCTATGGGGTGAGCAGCAAAACCTCAGAAGAAACTGGTGCTTTTTTATCCTCAAGAGGCCTTCGCCAGCCCACAGCCCCTCAAAGCCAACCGGCCTGCCCTTGCCTTCCTTGTACCCATCTGGGGAAGGCAGCAGGCCTGGGAGTCGGGACTCCTGGGTTTTATTCCTGGCTCTGTGGGCTCTGCCTCGAATACCTGAAGCCACTGCCCAAACCCATCCACCATCTCCATGGGGCCCTGACATCTGTCCCCATCCAGGCCACTCATAAGCACTGCCCACGCTCATGTGCCCTCCTCCTGCACGAGGTTGGCTGGGCGTGCGGACGCAGCTGACCCCTCTGCCATCCTTGTCCTCTCCCCTGCCCCCCACCCCCCAACCTTGACCTGTGGAGTGGCCTCAAAGGCCCTTCGCATACTGATTAGAAGCCATTTGCATGCTTATTCCATGCCCACCCCCATTTCTCTTCCCATAGTTTGAACTTTCCCCATGTCCTTCGTCATCTCTTCTTCCAAGCTGATGGCTAGGACTCATCTGAGTGGCCCTAGAGAGCTGTGTGTGCGTCATCAACAATTGTCAGGAGTCACCTTAAGCTTTGGGGGGAGCTCAGGTGGCTCCCCTGTCTTTCCAGAGCACTGTTCCACCACTGAGCCCTCTCCCAGCCCCGTCGGCTCGCTGCTCTCCTCCACCACCTTGCACTACTTCCTCCTCTGGCTCCCAGCTCAGCATCCTTGGCTGCTCTGTTACCCTTAAGCACAGACATGGGAGCCACCGATATGTGATGAAGTGGCCGTTTTCAAATTACGTTCTATGGTTGAGAGATTCTTCAAATATCATGTGAGAATTTTATTCTAAAAATACAGTTTGGCTCCTATCAAAACTGTTATGGCAAATGGGCCTGTGCCTTCAAACAGGATCTATCTATAGTACGCTGTAACCCATTGAGTACAGCCAAAGGGTGCGGCCAGCTGAACTGGGTTCGTGCCGACCTCAGATTAGGGTCGTGGTAGATCTTGAACTTCAATATTGAAATGTGTCTTCAAGTAGGAAGATTGGAGCTCTTTACTGCACATCTTTATGTTGTTGTTGTTTAAATTCAGGACTATACATGCTTATATAAACCACACAAACAAGTATACTCTGAATTAAAGCTTTCAGTGATAGAGAACGTATTATATGAGTTATCACAAAAATGTCATCATGTGCTTCCTGAGTGTTGTAATAAGAAGGAATTCAAGCAGTTGTTTGAAACTGTCAGTGATGCAAACCAGAATTCCCTCCTCTTCCTTCCCAAATGTCCACATGACATTGAACTGAATACCACCCTGGGTTGCAAGGTAAGATGTTAGAGACCTACTACCATTCGCAGCCTCTTATTGACATAACTTAGAATTTTCTTAGCAGTGTGCAACCAAGCCAAAAAGAAAAAAACAACAACAACAGAAAAGCAATATTGGACGTTACAGCTGATATAGCAATACAATGATCATCTAGAACATAGGCCAGCAAACTTCTTCTATAAAGGGCAAATAATAAATATTTTTGACTTTGTGGGACAGACAGTCTCTGTCACAACTACTCAACGCTGCCATTAGAGTGGGAAAGCAGCCATAGATAATGTGTAAATGAATGGCATGGCTGTGTTCCAACAAAATTTTATTTACAAAAAGCAAGCAGCAGCCTGGGTTAGGGCCACGGGCTGGAACCCACCCCTGATCTAGACTCTGGGATTTCAGTGTTTTTAGGCATCAGAGTCATTGTTCTAGTGATGGACTTTCATAATAAATAGATGTAAAAAACTTGAACTTAAAAACAAATGTGTATTACTAAACGACCACTTTAATTTGTTTTATATTATTGGCATTCTGTGCAGAATCTAACTTTTAAAAATGGCTTCTAAGACTGTAAAAGTTTGCAAACTACTAGCAGAGAGCTTGGCTGCTGAGAAAACGCTTCACATCTGTTTCCAAATTAGGCTCGTCCTCTAGTCACTTGTTCAGAAATCACATTTATTCTGGAGAAAGCCTCAGTCCAGGTCTCCACGGAAGGGGGGGCTCTGACTCTACATCTCTCTGCCCTCAAATAATTCCACACACAGCCGCTCCCAAGCCTCGGGTGGTATAAACGGGCCTCTCCAGCACAGGGGCATCTGCGATGCCACCGAAGCTTGGCACGTGGCTGGCTCCTGCTTGGCACACACGCCTGCTTGGGCCTGAGCCTTTGGCTTCCTTCACGTGCCATCTATTCCAGCCCCCTTCCTGGTGGCTGCAGGAGGCTACGCCTGCAGTGGGCCATGAGCTCCTCCTGGATGCTGCAGAAGCCCGGAGTCAGCACCCCGTTAATCACAGATGCTTTTATTCCCTGGGGAGAGCACAGGAAGGGGTGGGGACCAGATTTCTTGCTGGAACTCACAGCTCATTTCCCTCTGAGCCAATCCTGTCCGTATAGTCTTCCATGCAGCTGGCAGAGTCCACAAGAGCAAAAAAAGCTTAGTCTGGGAGTGAAGTGGGAGAGGGCACAGGCCAGGTCTGGGGAGGATTCCCCGCTCTGCTTGCCCCAGGGCAGCTCCCCCATCTCTGCTTGCATGCCTTGGAGGTCTCTGTTTCTAGGCTAGTGAAAGTATCTGCTGCACGGCTAGCTGAATAAACCCGACTCTGCCCCGAGACTGCCAGTGGAGGAGACCCGCACACGGCTAACCATGATGTGTGCGGAAGGAAACAGATGCTAAACTGAGGCACCGTGAGGTATCCCAGGAGGCCAAGGAAGGCGGACCCACTCATTATGGCACTACTGATTCCTATTAAAATGTGTAATACAAGGTTGGACAATTAATTTCATGAACTCACCCTAGAAAAGTGCTACATCCCTCGTTGCTGAGTATCACTATGGTCACCTTCGAAGGACTCCCCTTGGGAAGCTATGCACCGATGCCAGTGCCTAGTCCACCCTTCAGAGCAGTTATGGAACTCTTTTTCTGGAATGGCCATCAGAGCTGTCATCATGCCCCAAATCTGACAACTAAGTTCCAGAACTTGCCAGCATGAGCTTATGTTGGCAGCCCTGTACAAGCAACTCGGTAAGGTGTCACAGTGTTGCTAACGTAAGTGCACAGTGACAAGGTTGCTAACTTAATTGTTAGACCTCATAAATGCACAGGGTCATCCTCGAAGCTGTTACTGCCCTGTCTCAGGAAGCATCTGAGTGGAGAAGAAAGTGCTGGGTCTTTCGTGGCCAGAGGCTCTGTGCTTTACTAGCTGTGTGACTGTCTTTAAATTACTGAACCTCTCTGTGCTGTTTCTTTACATTTGCAAAAGGGGAAATAGAACCAGCTTCATTGGGCGTTAGTGCCAGGGCCCCTGTGCAGTGTCAGTTCTTTTCTTTACCTTGACTCTTAGGAACTCACACACCAGAACCCAATGGCAGAGCATGTCAGACATGTCGCAGAGATGCCACTGGGAGGACAGAGTGGTGGCTGAGCTGCCTGCCTGAGTCAGAGGGCCTGCTCACGTTTGGGGAGCCCTTGCTGTGTGTCCAGTGTCATTCTAGGGGCCTTACCTGTATTTTCACAGCAGCCCCCTGTGGTAGGTTCCGCTACTTTCCCATTTTATGAATGAGAAAGATGAGATGGACAGGCTGAGTAGGTGCTGCAGCCAGGACTTGACCTTGGAAAGATCCAGAGCCTTCCCTATTGAGCACCACATCAGACACTGCCCTCAACATGAGGCTCAGATGCCCTGTCTTCCCTTAGAGTCCAGGGGATGATTCCTCCGCCTCTGCTAAGAACTATGGTCATTTCCTGAGTCCAGTGAGCTTTTGTGGGGTGGCCCAGCTACCCACCAGGGCAGGTAGCTACAGTGATGCCATCTCTGAGGGCAGCCTGGGGCCTGCACTCCTCTCCATGAGAAAACCTCTGACTGGAGGGAAGAGGAGGAGGTACTGCTTACAGCACACTAGACTGGGAAGCACCTCCTGGGGCTCACAGCCAAGCCCACAGACCCAAGCACAGGATGAGCCCTTCCAGAGCCCAAGTAAGAGGCCCCAGAGCACCCAAACCTGGGCTGGACCAGAATCAAGCTATAGGCCCAGTCCCTGATAGTCTCATTCAGAGAGCAGGAGTGGGCCAGGGAATCTCCTTTTATTTTATTGTATGTTATTTTATTTATCTATTAAACCAGGTACTCTCCCCTTGTCCTGGGTAATTATGATGCACCCACAGCCAGACAAAACATCCAACATATATTCCCAACCCAACGAGCTCCTAACAGCACCCACCTAACCTGAACCACAACTTGAACTTCTAACCTAAAACCACAACACATACCTGAAGAACAATAAAGAGACCACACACACACACACACACACACACACACACACACACGCACACTGCTGGGGACCCTCTCCAGGCCAGTAAGGAGGTGCTATAAGAATTCAAATAACTCTAGGTGATTCTAATGTGCAGCCAGGGCTGAGAACCCCAAGTCCCTTCAAGCCTACACATCAGGGAGGGCCCTGAGGAGATGGTGCTCAGTCTGCAGCACCTTCTGTGCTCCTCGGACGAGGGAGTGGGTGGGCTGGCGCTCCTCAAGCAAGAGCCTTCATGGGGGAGGGCGGAAAAGGGGGCAGAGAAGCAGGTGGAGCACACAGTCAGGGCTGGGAAGGCTCTGGTCCCTTGAGAGGAGTTGTTGCCAGGGACAGAATGAAAACTGAGGAACTGGGAATGCAGGACTGCATTTTGGGGAAGACAGGGTGGGGGCAGTGAAAGAGTGTAGCACGCGGGGTTTCTATTCCTGGCCAAGGAAGTCCTGAGAACTTCCAGCTTTCATAGAGGCTCAAGGAAGCCAATAATAATAACCGTAACGGTGATGATGATACATTTTAAAGAGGAAGAGTATTAGCAAGCTTTTGCAAGAAATGTCACCATGGCGCCCCAGTTCTTACCTGTGCTGCAGGCACCACTTGCGATGCCCGAAACTAAAACGCCGCTCTCTCTGAAAGCCAGCGTTCATGTCCACTCCTGCCGCTGCGGCCCGCCCCTCGCGCGCGGCTCCTCCCTGCGGAAGGGAGGGCTTGCCTGGCCAGTGTCTCCTGAGGCTCCTCCATGAACTAGTTCGAAGCCGCCAGGTTTGTGTCTCAGATCCTGCAGGGGACGGGTGAAAACATGGTCAAAATTTTTGCTTGGTCAATGTCTTAAGATGCAGAGCGATCTCTGCCTGGTCCCAGGAGGCCCAGGTCCCCAACTCCTCCCGAGCTGCACGGCTAGATCGCCATCTTCCCCAGCGAGGATGGTACAGCCTGGTGGCCACCCTGCACCCAGCTCCTGGTGTCTCATCTCTTTAGATTCTGAGACAGTCCTCAGGGTGTCCTGCCCGCTGGTGTACACGCCCTGCATTATCTCCAGGGCTGTAAATGGGATGGCTTTTCACCCCCATGATTACGTTCTGTCATAGGGCACAGTTGATAGTAAAATGGGGAGGCTATTCTGGGGGCTTAACCTCATTGAGAAAGTCCTTTATAAATTGAGTTTTCTTCGGGTGGGCCCAGAAGAGAAAGTCATAGAGATTAGAAGCAGGACAAGAATTGCACTTGCACTTGCTCCCTTGAAGATGGAGGGGGCACGTGGACAGGCAGCCTCTGGGAGCGAAGAGGACCTGGCCCCCCACCAGCTGACAACCGGAAGGAAACCCTTAGCCCTACCACCACAGGTTGTTGGGTTCCGTCAACAACCGGAACGAGCCTGGAAAAGCAGACCGTTCCCCACAGCTGCCAGGTGAGAACTCAGCCTCGGAACACCTTGATTTCAGAGAATCCAGTCACGCTGTGCCAGACTGCTGACTTAGAGACCGTGAGCTAACACACGGGCATTGTTTTAAGCCACTAATTTTGAGGTAATTTGTTACACAGCAAAAGAAAACCAATACAACCTGCAAAAATGACTCATTCAGGCATGAGTGAGAATGAAACACAATAATAGACAGAAGAGCACATTGTATTCCCCAAATCATGAGACAAAACAGAGCATTCAGGGCCAAGGGAGGCCTGGTTCAAGGCAGGAGCTCAACAATGATTACTGGATGAATGGACAAATGAGTGAGCATTGAGCATCAGTTTTTAATAATCAACTTGCCAGGCTATTGTAAGGATCAAATAAGAAAATACAGCAGAAAGTGCTTCATGATCTAGAAAGCCCGAGTTGTTTTAGTTGAATATGGTGTAGTATGTCATATCCACACTGTTTTCTTGGGACTGACTATGGGGGGACGTCCCCAAAAAACAAAATTCTCTTCTGGAGGGTGGGCCCCTCATGGTACAGGCCTCCCCTGCCAGGAGTGTTCTAGGAGCCCGTCTGCACCGGTGTACCAGCTGGCGTTGTTGTGAGAGGCTGCGTTCAGCTTCCATGAATTTTTTTTTGGACTCTTTCAACGTATTTGCCCACTTCATGGGGGGTCGTGCAGCATGACAACATGCCTGCCTATACCGTGCTGAGTGTTCAGCAGTTTTTGATGAAAAAGAGCATGACCCCATGCCCCACCCTCCCTTTTCAACTGATCTTGCCCCAAGTGACTTCTTTTTGTTGTTGTTTCCCAGGTGAAAACAATCCTAAAAGGGAAATGTTTTGCGAATGTGGAAGAGGTGAAACATAAAATGGCCAAAGCACTAAAAGGCATCAAAATCAACGAGTTCAAAAACCGTTTCAAGCAGTCGATAGGTGTATTGCATCAGACAAAGAGTACTTTGAAGGTGACTGAAGTTTAAACATGGAAGAACAAAGACACAACTTTTAAAAAATGAATTCCATTTTTGGGGGGTTCTCCCTCATATACTCAGGGTTATCTGCTGGAGGCAGTGTGGTGTGATGGTGAAAATGTGGCTTCTAGGGTCAAGATGCCTGGGTTCAAGTCCTGGCCCTTCTGTCTGTTACCTCTGCAGCTCTGGGAGGTTGCTTAGCCTTGCCATGTCTGGAAAGGGGGCACTAAGAATGGCAAGTACCTCCCGTGGTTTTAATGATCCAGTACCTGTAAAGGGCCTGGACCAATGCCCGGCACATGGTATGGGTGGTGTAACTGCTATGGACGCTGTCCCAGAGTGGACCCAGTACTCCAGGCCCAGAGTCATCTGCACACAGGCTTAGAGCATGGCCATCTTCCTTCTCTTGGGTGCCATGCTTTTCATGGGCACAGCCATGGAACAGTTAGTGTTTTGGCGGCTGCACTCCACTGCCGAGTCCCACAGAATGTTTGGGTAACTGCAGCCCCTCTGCTGTCCCTCCCCCACTCACCATACTTGCTGCTCTCCACGCAGCCACGTCCCACACCCCAGAACAGCATTGCCCCACCACGTAGTGTGGTTGAACTTACTCCGGGGCCCCCGTCTATCATTTCCTGATCCTGTGGTCCAAGCTCTTCACCACTCCATGGTTTTCTATCATCCTCAGATCTGACCTCACACCCACCAGTAGATTTCAATTATTACTGAAAACAGTTGTGCTTGATCCCCCCCACCCCCACCCCCAGTGTAGAAACCCTGAGTTCTCAGGACATGCAATTCTGTCCACACGGTCCACAATTACTCACCTCCGAGCCTTCTCTCAAATGTGATTCCCTTTCCCCATGACCTTGCCTACCCAGCCAAATCCTGCCCATCCTGCCTCAGAAGGCTCAGCCAGCTCCCCCAAACTGGGTTTAAGTCCTTCTTCCCCAGAATATCCAGAACAATTTGTTGTGCCTTTCAAGATAAATACCAGCGCCTGTGTACACAGAGACTCTAGAAGTCTTACACCCCTTGTGGGCTGCACATGTCTCAGTGGGGTCAGCCTGACACATCCCATGATCCCTAGAGCCCGGTATGATGCCTCACACAGTCAGTGCAGAACAATTCTCGTTAGAACCTAATTCGGTTGCTCATTTATTTAACGGATGAGCATTCAGTGCCATTTTGTGTCAGGCCTGATGGTAGGTAAGTGCTGGGGATAAAAGACAGCAAAGATTCAGTATCTACCTTCAAGGGGATCACATTTGGGGGTGAGAGAGGGGCAAGGGATCAAAGGAATGCAGTCCAGTATTACTTGTCCTATGGTGAAGGCATAGAGAAGAGAGTAGTCAATTCGGAGGGCGTCTGAACATGTGACAGCAAGAGAGAGAGGTATTTCAAACAAAGGAAGCGCTGTAAGTAGGCAGGAGACCCCTAACTGGCCACATGCTTAAGAAATTGCATGCTGTCCACATGGCTGGAGGTGAGGGGCAGTGATAGCTCAGGAGGGAAGGGTTGGGCAGGGGAAGAACTTGATATATGAGATAGCCTGCGCTTGATCTTGAGGCAGAGTGAGGTCACTGGATTGTTTGAGTCGGTGAGGTAATGCAGTCAGGACCAGGGGTGTGGCTCAAGGAGAAGCTGGGATGAGGTGGAGGGAGTGAGCCCTGCTCGCTCACCCGTGAGGGAGGCCAGCATCACCTTGAGCACCACTCCCAGCCTCCAGGGCCAGTAGGAAAGCTGGTGGACACGCCTGCACCCCGGCTACCATGAAAAGTTACACACACCTGAGGTTCTACATGGCAAACTGAGTCCATTTGTTTACCTTTTCTCCTCCAAACATCACTGAAATAAAGAGAGAAATGTGTGAATAAGAGCAGACCCAAAGTAACCCCAGCTGGTCAGCAAGTTCTGAGGAAAAGCAAATGAGTGGGAGTGACAGAAAATCTCGTCAGGGCTCAGCCAGCCTCACCCAACAAGGGCAGAGAAAGGCCCACCTACTCAACACTCGGGGAACTGGCTCACAGGCAGTGGGGCTGGGGCAGGGCAGGCTGGATGGAATTCCTGAAACCCAAGGATAATGAGTGAATCCTTCTGGTTTCCAGAGGCTAAAGTGGGGGATGGGGGCAAACAGTAACCACCTGCCCCTATACCTTACTGTCTTCAGTGCATGACTTGCTTCTTCCAGGAGACTCTAGCCTGGGGAAATGGCTTGATTGTTCATTACAGAAACATTCTGAAGGTTCCATCCGCTCTCCAACCAATAGTTTGTGCCCTAAGACTGTCTGAATCCCTTGCCTACCCTCAAAATTCCTCTTCCCTGTTTCCACTAGTCCCATATACCCCATTTTAGAGACGTTTAATCCTCAGCTAACCCCCACCTTGCCCTGGTCCTCCAGACACGTCATGGCTCCGTGGAGGTGACCTTCCGCCTTACACAGGCGAGCAATAAACTCGGCTTCATCTTTGATAGTCTCTACAAAAGTTTTGAGAATCAAATTGACATTGGACTTGACATCCACACGACCCACTGCTAGAGGGCAACAGAGCAAAGACTACAGAGCTCTGAGGAAAAAAGAGTTAAAACTCTGAGATCTGTTACTCAGCCAAGTCGCAAAGCCAAAACGAGAAGTACTAAAAATAGCATGCCACCCACTTATCTTTTCTTAAAAAAAATTACTCAAGGAATTACTCCAAGCAAATAAAAGCTGTATCAGAATAAGTAATATTCTTGCCCAAGAAAGGGCAAGACAGGATGCACAGGAAACAGTGATGAACAATAAAAGCCGAAAAATGTACAGTCAAATCTAAGCAAATGTTGATAATGGTCTCATCTGGTTGGGAAGTAGACACCATTTAATTCTTGACATTAATTTTTTATTTAAGGGTAACCCTTCCTAGAAGAAAAATAAGGTACAGACCCTTTAAACCACCGTGTATAGGGGGAGTGCAGGAGGAACAAAGCAATTCAATTAATTCATCAAGAGTTAGGAAAGGGAAAACTAGGCAGGAATGAAAAAAGTATCATAAAAAAGGACATAAAATAAGATGAAGAAGGGAAGACCAAACATATCAATAAATACACAAATGTGAATAAATTAAGTTACCCTACTTTAAGACAAGAGATCAGGTTGGGTTAAAAAAAAAAAAAAACAACAACTCAGCCATTTGCTTTTGGGAAGTGACACACTTAAAACAAATCAACAAAGACAGGTTGAAATCAAAGAAATGGCAAAAAGCCGTAACAGGCACAACAGTAACATAAAGAATGCAGGAAAGTCAATATTAATATCAGTCAAAATGCAAAAATGTTAACTAGAATAAAATGGGGTGTTTTATATTTCTGACAGGTCTACTTCTTCAGGAAGACTCAATAATCATGAACCTTTACCTTCCTTCACCCTGCACAACAGAATCATAGGACACATGAAACAATACAATCTTGGAACCACCAGGAGAAGAGAAAACACCAGTAAGGGTCTTGAGCACATTAATCACAATTTGATGGTGCAACTGTGCACCCTGCAGCAAAAACTATGGAGGATTTGAAGATAATTAGTAAGCCTGACATACCCAAGAAACAGAGAAAACACCTTTTATTCAAATGTCCTTCTCCATTTGAGATGACAAGAAAATCTCAAAATTCCAACACATACACCATAGTCTCAGTCCTCAATGCAATATTAGAAGTTGAGAAGAGGCAAAAAGTCAAAAGTAACCTATGCACATGACAGTTTAAAAAGGCTTTTCTAATTAACTCTTGAGTTAGAGGACAGCAAGACTGAAATTGTAGAATATTTATAAATGTCCAACATTGAGAATCCTACTTTTAAAAAACCCATGAACTGTGACAAAAGCTGCATTTAGAGGAAAACGCAAACCTTAAATGTTTTTGTGATAAAATAAGAAAGGTTGAAACTCAATGAATTAAGTATATAACCTGAGAAGCTAAGAAAGGATAAAATAAACCAAGGTAATCTAGAAGGAAGAAATGAATAAAGTTGAAAACAAAACACAAATACATGAGAAAAGTATAGCGGCCACAGTAAGAAATACATAAAGCCACAAAGTGGTTCTTTGAGACCAACGAGATGGACAAACCGCCAGCTACACTCACAAGCAGCACAGCAGAATCAGAAATAAGCCTTAAGAAGGACAATGTGAACGTGTATCTAAACATTATTTAAAGCTCAAGAGAATATGATACATGACCTGATGTCAATGAATTTGAAAATTGATGTTTTTCTAGAAAATTATAAATGGGAAAGCTGAAGAAGAGGGAAAACAATCTAAATAGAGACCAATCATGATAGAGAAACAGAAAAGTCAAAGACGGCACTTCAGATGAATGGGGCAAGAATGGATTATTTAACTAAGAGAGTGATAACAGCTGTCTGGCTCTCTATCCATTCAACAAATACTTGAGTGCCTACTATGTGTAAGGCACTGTGCCCAGGCACGGGAGGTTCAGCAGTGAACAAAACGGAAAAGGTCCCTGCCTCTGTGGAGCAGAGAGTCCAGCCAGGGGAGGGGAGCAGTAAACAAATGAGTAGTAAAATAAATGGTGTGACGGCAAATGGGACACAGAGTGCGAGAGGGTGGAAATTTTTATTTTAAATAGTGCACATTCACCACACTCACACAGAAATGTATTTGGACTAAAGATATAAAGAAAACATATAAGCAAAGACCTGAAAATAGCAGACCTATTGGAATATTTGTATAATTTAGCATTGGAAAATAACTTTCAAAGGCTGAACTGAATCTCAGTGCTCCTAAAGGAAAAGATGAATAAATTTCACTGCATAACAATAAGAAGCACTACATCTATCAAAGGGCCCCATCAGCAGTTACCAAGCAAATGCCAGACTAGAGAAAGATATTTGCAACATATAGGAAACAGGGTCAATATCCATAATATGTAATAAGCATCCACAAAACAATAAGAAAAGGCACTTAGCTAATGAAATGGAGAAAGGAAATAAACAGATTACTATTCAAGAAATGAAAATGTCTAATGAAGATATGCAAAGATCCTTGGCCTCCTTAACAATGAAAGGATATAAGAGGGTTCAGCCATGTAACCATTCTTTTTATATTGACAATGGCTGGATATTTCTGGATAGCCCTTGTATGCTGAAAGTCAGTATCACCTTTCGTCTGTGTGATTAACAAAGAGAAAAAGGAGGGCTACCATACAGTGGTAGAGAGAGGGAGTGGCCAAAATTTATGTTGACCCAACAGTTTCACAAATGCACACACAGACCATCTTCCACAAACATACACACAGACACACACATACACATGACTACTGCAGCACCATTTTTAATACTGAACAGGGAAGCAATATAATATCCATCAGCAGGGAATCAGTTTAACAAGTAAATGATGACAAATCCACCTACTGGAATAGTAATGGGACAATAGTTCCCATTACATTGGTAGGAGCTGAATTGCTCCTACCAATAATAGAGATTCATTGCGACTATACGTGTCGAACATGGGGTTCAACACTTCTCATGGGTGAGCTCCTTTTCTCCTTGCAGGCTGCTGGGTGAAGGTACCACTGCTAGCTCCATTCCCCACGTGAGACTTAGCTAAGAGGCCTGACAGGTGGTAAACTCTGGTCCATCTCACTCAGTAGCCTGTACATTTAGCTGCTGCACACACTTCTTCTCAATGGGATGGTGTTGTAAAAGGGGAAAAGCAACATCTCTCTCTCACACACACACACACACACACACCCCTGCACAACTGTGAGTGCTACAAAGGACTTGGAGGATAAGCACCAAGCTGCCAGCTCATCCTAAGGGTGGGAGTGTGGAGTGGGTGGGGTTTGGAGAATGCATTTTCTTCCCTATACGTTTCTATACCACTTACTATTTTTTTTTTTTACAAGAAGCCTGTATCACTTTTATAATTTAAAAATGATATTAAAGTGTCTTATTTTTAGAAAATAGCTGATCACATAAGGCCTACCAGGACGAGAGGGGTCCATCTCCAAGGAGATGCCCCCCCCCCCCCCCAGAGCAGGAAGGACTAGGGCCAGCTCCTCTGCAGGCCCCACCCAAAACCACAAGGAGGGAGGCCAGTCCTCTCCCTTCCCCGCCCTCACTGTGGAACCAAAGCATCTCAGCATGGCCTCTCCTGGCAGTGGGGAGGGTGCCCCACATCCTGCCTGGGCACGAGGGGTTGTTGTCACTATAGGGGAAGTTCAGCTGAGGAAGGGTTAAAAAAACTCCAGATGCCCTCAGGGGCCAGCCTCACTGGGTCACTAGTGGCAACCACAGCAGATTTCCAAGGGCTGGCAGGGAAACGCTGGGATCCAGCACTGGGCCTCACACTCCCATCCCGAGAAGGGGCATCTGAGGTCCGCCTGCTCTCCTGACATGCAGCCTGTCCCTCTTCTGTGAATGGGACATCTACAGACGGGGCCGGCACATGACTAAACTGAGTTTGACCTGCTTGGGGCAAAAAATTGTGGGGTGAGCTTTCGTATTTTTATTTTTGTTTCTGCTATCACGGTCTGTGGATCAATAAGGAAACTAGAAAATCCAAGACAATGGACACATAGGGCAGAATCCCATAGAATGACCTCAGTGGATCGTGCTGGGCCACTTAGTAACTGGGAGGGGCAATGGGGAAAATCACTGGCGTGCTTCCTTTAATCCAGCAGCAGGGAAGCCACATGGATCGCACAGAGCATCAGCCCTGACATCAGAAACACTTGGGTTCAGTCCTAGGTTTCACCCATTAATAGCTGTGTGACCTCATCTGAATTGCTTCACCTCTCTGAGCCTCGCTTTCCTCATGAGTAAAAAGTGAAGACCATCACCCTTCCTTGTTGTGTGGGTCAGATGAGATGAAGTGTGTGGGAGATCTAGCGTGGACCCAGCGTGCCCACAAGAGGCACTCAGTACATGCCCGTGCTCTTCTGTAGTAACAGTGGGAGGCCTTCCAGGTTGCCCTCCCGCTGTCAATCTCTCCTCCCCCTGGCCCCTGTTTTGGGGTGATCTCTGCAAGCTTCTGTGCCTCCTTCCCTGTGCTAAGGCTTTGGTCATTTTCCTGGGGTGCTCACAGCAGCTTCAAATGCCTGCAGTGCAGACTGAACATGCTGCTTGCTGCCTGCATCGGGGAGCCTGGAGGCTGCTTCCGGATCCTTCCTGGTTCCTGGCAGCGCCCTCCCGAGAAGCAGCTGCTCCCTCCCGTGGAGCAGGGAGGGTTCCCGAACAAGGACAGTGAGCAGAGAGACAGGCAGCGCAATACGGACAGAGCAGGCTTTGAGGCTACCTGGGAAATGTTTTCCAGAAAAAGCAGAGTTTTTAAAAATAGCGGGTGGCGATACATTTCCATGTGTACTGAGAACTGGAAACGAGGAACTTCAAGTGCAGGGACGGATTCCACTGAGTGCGAGGCAGGAATATCCCATCCCATAAACTCAATATTGGGATTAGGCAGAAGTCGCCATGGTTTCCAGGCACGGCTGGGGACGGGGAGGGAGGCACTGAATGGTGTCAGGAGGGCACACCCAGCCCAGGAGTCTAGAGAACAAAGTGTAGCAGGAAGAGGAGGTGCAGACGAAACCCCAGGTGCCGTGCATGAGGTCGAGGTGCTGAGAGTTGCTCGGGGTTCAGGCTCGGGTTCGGGGAGCCATTTCCTGCTGTACCAGGCTAGGCCTCTTGGAGGCCCTCTCTCACGGGAAGTCTCCAGAAGCTGGGTGCAAGAGAAAGCCCACTGGCCTGGTCCATGCTTAAGGTCCCACTGCCTCCAGCTGAGTGACCTTGGAGCAGACACGGGGCTAGACCCCAGGGTGCAAAGGTCCCTGCCTCAGGGTGTTAGAGATCTAGTCAGGAAAATGGGCCAAAAGGTCAGTGATTATGGGCTTTTTCTCCCAAGGAGCCCCAAACTTGGTTGCTCCCCGCCACGAAGGCTCGTAACATCTCCCCAGAGGGAGCAGTAGGGGAGGGAACCGTTTGCTGAGTGCCTACGCTGTGCCAGTGCTGTCCCTGTATCACCACAGGGTCACACTGATGCCACAGGCAGGTCCATTGTCACTATCTGACAGCTCAGGAAATGGAGGCTGAGAAAACAGAGATATGAACAGACTTGCAGAGCAGAAGAGCCCCAGATAAAACGGGGTACCACTAGTGTCTGCTGTGTAGCCTCAGGTAAGTCATTCAACATGTCCAGTCTCAGTTTCCTCATCTCCAAAATGGGAGCAGTAGTGCACACCCTGGGTCAGTGCAAGAATTAAATAATACAGTCAACTTGCCCCCTCCCCCCCTCAAAAAAAAAAGACTTTCTCCCTGGTCCTCTTCTGGCCATTCTGGATCTTCTAGCTGTGCTTACATTTACAATGATTTTGTCTTCTAAAACAAGAAGATTCAAGGTCCCATGACAAGACGGCTGCAATTTCTTCACACAGACAGAAAAGTGGGTTGAGACCCAGGAGACCCCAGGGACTGCCAAACCTCCACCACTGCCCACGTGGGGACGGGGACAGGTCGATTCCCCCCGGGGAGACTGAGAACCGGGGTGTGTGTTTGGAGGGAGAACTGCTGCCCCCACATGGCTGCCTCCCTAGCTCAGGGGAAGCTGGTGACCCAGGGCCCGCCAGGGACCCTGCCGAGCTTCTGAGGGTGTGGATTCCAACTCACTGTACCCTCCTTGTGCCCAGGGTCACCCTCCCTCCCCCAAGTTCAGTGTCTCAGTCAGACAGAGAGGGTTGTGCCAAAGGAAATTGTTTGCTACTGAGCCCTCTGGGTCTGCTCTGCTGTTCTTCCTTTTTTTGGACTTTGTGGCTGTTCGAGTGGGTACCTTTTTCCATAGAAAGTTTCCATTGCATCAGTTATTTACATCGTCACCAACTATATGTAGGCTGTTTGGAATCAGTGAACCAAATCGCGTCCTGTGGGGCCTCTCACAACTTACAGGGGTGAGGAGTGCCTGGGTGAGCCTCGGAGCCAGACAGCCACACCATTCTGGATTGTCTGACGGGTGGGAGGAATGGCCCCAATGCTGGCAGGGCCACTTGTCATCTGCTCAGCCCCTTTAGGAAGCCATTTTTAGGTGAGATTTAAGAGCACAGGCTCCCGGGTTCGAATCCTGTGTCCTCCACTTCCTAGCTGTGAGACCAGAGGCAGCTTACTTACCTAAGATCTCTGGGCCTCAGTGAACTGATTTGGAAACGTGGGAATTACAGGAGCACCTATTTGCCTGGATGTGAGGGAGACTCAGCCAGTAAGTTCAATAAAGTACTTAGAATAGTGCCTGGCCTAATGCCTCAATAACTCATCAATATGAATCGAGTCCTCTTTCTCCATTCCCTCCTCTGGTCCAATACACAACAGGGTCTGCTCAAACTCTCTCCATGAGGCCACACAGACTGTCCTGACACTCAGCCCTCCCTGTCCCATATCCTTCAGCAGTTCCTCCTGGAGAGCAGTCTACACTCGGGTCTCCTTCGCAGACACGGTGCACCCTGACGTCAGTGCACCCCTCCAAAACCCCTGCTCCGGCCACACCGCCCTGCTCAGTCCTTGTGCCACTGGGGTTCTCTCTGTCTGGGGCGCTCTTCTCCATTTCCCTGTGGCCAAATCCACGCACGTGCCACCTTCTCCACAAAGCCCTCCATGCCCTGCCCTCTCAGGCCAGAAACGACCTCTCATTTACAGCATTTGATGTCTTTATTGTGGCATTTACCTCCTCTCCCCGGTGTGCAGAACACGCTACATGCGGATGCTTGTTGGCCTCACAGACAAACCACATGATCTTTGAGGACAGGACTGGGATGTGTGTGATTCATCTCTGTGTCACTCACAGAGCCCTGAACATAATTGGTGACAACAAATGAGTGAATAAACACTGAGTGCTCTCAATTCACTACCCCTGGGTGACAGGGGAAAATATCTGTGGGTGTGTGGGTGAAGATGAATCAACAGCCCAACAGCATCTACATGTTCTTCTCGAGAGAACCAGCAAACTGCAATGTCAGCCCAGGACTGGGACCCCAGGGGGCTCACAGCCCTGCTCCAGCCTGAGTTCCATGGCTGACTCCCAGATGAGCAGCCCACGGACCCTGAATCTCAGCAGGGAGGCCTTGGAAGTCATCTAAGGCATCCTGAGAAGTCCAGGAGCCATCGCTGACCTCACCCTCACCCCCCACATTCCCTATGTCACCAGGTTCTCAGTGAATTGGCTCTGTGAGTGCCTCTCTGGCCTATTAGCTCCTCTCCACCCACTGCCACTGGGAGCACTCTCCATGCTACAGAGCGGTGTTTCTGCATCACAGAATAAGCACATATCATGGCGCTCTATAACCATGTCCCATGCTTGCTGACCGCCATCAGAAATCCAGATTCCTTCATTTCTTCCTCGGATGATCACTGTGACCTTCCAGCCTCACCCATCTCCTGACACTCTCCCTCAACTCTTGCCTTCCAACTCCTTAATAATATTGAGCACACTGCCTCCTTCCCAGGCTCCAGACCCTTGTTCACACTGTCCCCACTCTCAGGAAGCTCCTCTTCCTCTCTCTGCCTGGCAAACTCCCACCCACCTTTGCGAGCTCAGCTCTGGTACTCCCGCCTACTGTGCTAGCCCCACCACCACCCGGAGACCCGGCTGAAGCGCCCTTCTCTCCTGGCTCTCCATCCCGGGCGTTGCTGTAACACCAACCACACTGCACTGTGAGAGTTAGCCTCCCGTGTGTCCCTCCAACCCACAGACGGCGAGCGCCTGCAGGGAAGAACAACATGTACTGTCTGTGCACCACCGCCAGTGCTTATTAGCACAGCGCTTGGCATGTGGAATGAATGAGTGATGAATAACATTGAATAAACACAGCACCACTGGCCTGCCTTCCAGGGTGTGGTCCCTGATGTCACCACATTCAGGAACTCACTTTCCAGGACAAGCAACAGGTGAATTTGCCCAACTGGCAGGTCTTCAGTCTACCCAGACCATAGAGTTTTCCGAGGGGACCTGCCATCTCTCTCTGAGCTGCAGCCCCAGGTCCCTGAACGGCCGAGTGCTTGCCTTTCAGGTGGCCGTGTGGCCTGGGAACCTGGATATCGGCTGAGACTTCGTGGCAGTTCCAGTAGGAGGGAAATCTGAGGGGTGGGCCACCTTCCGTGCTGTCCACCCTCCTCACCCCCGGCCCAGGCTGTGCCTACCTGCCTCTCACCGGGGCCATCTCTACCTACCATTCTTTAGATAGCTAAACTCCCAGAACTATGGGGCAGGATGTGGCATGCGGGAGGTGGGCAGGACTTGGGGTCTGACCCCAGCTCTGGCCATGTGACTAAGAACAAGTCACGTACCCCTCCAGGGCTCACTTTTCCCTTCTGCCAAACCAAAGACTCGAATACACCTATCTCTAAGACCCCTTCTGTTCTGACTTCTGTCAAGGAGTTGATTTATTTATCATCCAGGAAAATCATCCCAATTAAAGAGAAACCAACAGAGAAGCACGTGTCTTTCTTGGCTCCTTCTGATGGGTCTCCGGCTCTAGACACATGTTAGATGCCCTTTGGATCCTCCAAAGAAGGCCCTCATTGGGCAGCAATTTCTATGTCCTTGTGAGCCAGGGACTTAAAACGTTGCATTTGAATTTAAAACATTTAAAACCCCTGCATATCCATTCCTCCTTTTTCTGATGTTAACAGTTGGGTGAGATAAGTCGTTCTCACTGTTATTTTTGACAGATGAAGTGAGGCTCAGTGAGGTGAGTGGCTTGTTCACTGTGGGAGAGGTGGCACTGGTCCCCTGAGGTCACACCACAGCTTCTCAGGCACTGGCCTCACCCGACAGGTAGGACACTCATAGCTCCCTGTGCTTTTCTACATGCTTCCTTCATGTATATGGAAACCCCCAGAGAGGTCGGAGGCACAAAGCCACACAGTGCACCGGTAGGAGGGACATGCCTAAGTCCCCCGAGAAGCCAGGCTCCTTCTAGGCCCAATACTCCAAGAGGAGAGGCAATGCCAAGAGCTGGGTTGTGTCCAGGCAGAGAAGCCTCGCTTCCTTCTGAAGATTTCAGCCCCTCTGCCATCACAGGCCTCCAGCCCAGGACAACGGAAGCTCTGCCCGCCAAGACAGGACAATGCCTCATCCCTCCTGTTCTCCCAGGCCCTTCAGGCTGCAGGGCTGGCTGTATGTAATCCAACCACACGACAAGGAGGGAAACAAGGTGAGGGCCCAGAGCCCAGGAAGAGGAGAAGCTAGGTCTGCGTTCTGGGCCCTTCTTCCGGCCTGGCTCTCCCTGTTGATATCCATGGTTTTGTGCTGTCACTTTCAGGACATACTGGTCCTGTCTTCCAAATTATACTGTAAACCTTTAAATGGGGGCCCCACAGTAGGACCTCCACATGCACATGTCCAGCACACAACCTGCACAACCATCCACAGCCCATGACTTCTGACCACTGCTTGCACTGCACTTACCTCACTGTAATGAAAGAACTCATGCAGAACTACTTATTCTCAGCTCACAGAATATGAATTCTCGGGGGAGGACCAGCACCTGTCTATCTTGTTACCAAGTGCAGCCCCCCACCCCCCCACCCCCAACATAGTGTCAGTAAAAAAGAGGGTACCTAGTAAATACGTGTTGCCATAGTAAACTCATTCAGCCACTCACTCATGCATTTAATTGGAAGGAAAGTGGACCTGCCCGAGCTGAAGGTGAGAGAGCGATGTTCTGGGCCCAGCTTGCCCCCAACTCTCCCCTGTGCCCCTGAGCAAGGTATTTCCACTCTCTAGGCCTCAGGTTCCATCGTCTGTAGAATGGCGTGTGGGGTTAGGTGCTCCACGCCACATTTGCATGACGCTGAGGGGAAGTACTTCCTTAAATTTTGCACCCCGGAAACCTCAATCGCCTTACCCATGTCCCAGCTCTGGGCTTCCGTGTTTTCTCTAGGTCTCTCCCAGGGCTGGGCATGTGGGTAGTGCCCAGCAAAGCAGGGGTAAAGGGCTCCCAGGCCGGGTGGTGACAAATGCCCCGGCTGGGAGAGAAGTTGTTACTCCTGGACTACATCTCCGGGAGAGGAAAGTCACTCTGACAGTGACAGTGACCTGGACAGCAGTGTGGTCAAAGGGTTTTTACATCAGTCTCTTTACCTCCAGCCTGTACCTAAGGAAGGAGGGAAGTGATCTGCCCAAGGTCAGTGCTACCAGGTGCCACAGCCAGGACTGAGCCCTGGGCACCCCACGTTCAAGCCCAGGCCCTTTCAGCACTCGGTGCAGTGTGGCTCCTACAGGTCTGGGGCACAGCTGGTTCCGCCCGGCAGAATTCACTCGTTCTTCACCTCGGTTCTGGCAGCGCCCCGGTGTGCGGTCCTAGTCCCCTTCTTGTGGGGCTGCTGGGGGGAGCGGGTGAGGGGCAGCAGCATGCTGGTGGTGAAAACACTGACCACACAAGGTCCCCAGAGTGACAGATGCCCCAGGAGTAGCACAAAGTATCAGAGGAAAAAGAAGTTACTCAGGGGGCCGGGCCGGGGGCCTTGGAGAACCGGAGGCCCGTGGAGGGAGATAGCGGGTAGTCCCAAGCCGAGGCGATGGCATCCGCACAGGAGAACCCTGCTCAGGGCTCTAACGACAGTGAGCTGGCCAGCGGCAACCTGTGCCCAGAGTGAGGCACCAGCCACACTCAGACCTCAGGAAACTAAAGAACACGTCTGCAACCCTCCTCTCCGATGACCTCTCCTCATTATCTCGGCCTCCTGGAGCACTGCCCTCGACTGCCATAACACGTTACCATCCGACTTCGTGGCTTAAAACAACACGAATTTATTATGTTGGAGCTGAGAAGTCGGAAGTCTGAAATGGGTCTCACTGGGCTATCACCAAGGCGACGGCCGGGCCCCATTTCTTCCGGAGGCTCCAGGGAGAACCCGCTTCCCCACTTTTTCCCGCGCCCAGAGGCGGCCTGCATTCCTTGGTTCAGGGTCCCTTCCTGCATCTTCAAAGCCACCGATGGTGGTGGAACCTTCCTCACGGCTCCACTGACACTCAGGCTCCTGGGTCCCCTTCCACATTTAAAGGTCCTTGTGACAGCACTGGGCTCAAGTGGAAAACCCAGGATCTCTCCCATTTTAACGTCAGCTGATTAGCAACCATAACCTTAATTCCTCTTTGCCATGTAAAGTAACAAATTCTCAGGTTCTAGGAATGAGGATGTGGACCTCCGTCAGAGGCCACCCCTCTGCCTGCCACGCTGCATGGAAGGCGCCTCCCCCAGATTCAGCGTCAGGAGAAAGGCAGCGCGGGCAGAGGGAGCGGGGGCGCGGGGCGCGGGGGGCGGGCGCAGGCAGGCAGACACACCCTCACACGCTGGAAGCAGCAGCGCCGCACCAGCTTCCTGGCTGCCTGCTGAGCGGACATGCCCCTTGGAAAATCGTCACGTTCCCACGCTGAAACGGGCACGCGCAGTTTCCGCAGTGACTGCAGGAGCAGAGCCAGAAATAGCCCCACTGGAGTGGAAAACACCCCTTCCTCAGTGTCCCACGTGCAGTTCCACACTCAGCCCCCAGCTGGGGAGGCTCAGGCGGGTTCTAAGCCGGAGGGCACCCCCAGGGCTGGCGGACGACTCAGGGGGCGTGCCTCCTGTAGCCTGGCTCTGGGCGGGGGAGCATAGGGGCGTGGATTTGCCCCCAGGGATCTGACTGTGGGGTGAGGCGGGGCACCCTTGCCACTGCACCACCGTGGGGCGTGGGGAGTCCCCGCTCCTTCTCAGGCTCACTGTCCCTGGCCTGCAGGTCCCCACAGTGTCCCAATTCTTCTTTCTCTGACCTCTTGCTACCAAGCACTGGGATCCGATGCATACCCGCTGGGGCCTGAAGCACATACATGAGGCTCTCATTTTGTCCCCTCCTCAGGCCTCGGGGATGGGACTGGGCCCAGCTCTGTGGCAGCCCGGCCTAAAGAAGGGAGTGGCCAGAGGCCCATTCTCACAAGCCCAGCTATTCCTGGTCCTGCCTTTGTTCGAGGCCAGCCCTGTCAGCCTGCTCTACCTTCCTGCCCTGGGAATTCCACCTGGGAAGCTCAGTTCAAACCCTGTCTCCCCACGAAGTCCCCTCACCCCTCAGGGAGCTTTCCTCCTAGAACAAGATCTCCCTTGTATGTCCGGGCCTCACTGTGCACACCATATGACATGGTGTGTCTAGGGCCCAGGGAAATCTCTGCCACAATTTCTCATGCTTGGTATGCTACTCTGTCAAAAGAAACCCAGAGTCAACGTGCCTTCTACATGCTAGGTACCATGCTAAGTCTTTTACGTTCAGTAGTTAATTTAATCCTCATGTCAACTATTATGCCCATTTTACAGAGAAGAAACTGAGACTCACAGAGCCAGAAAGTGGTAGAGCCCAGCCTGGATGGACCCTGATGTGCCAGACACCAAAGCTGAGGCTGTCGTCACTATGTCACATTGGAGGTGGGGGTGCAGGGAGGAGGCACAGATGACCAGTGCTAAATGCTAAATGACATGTTTCCAAATTGCCTTTTAGAAAGCCCTGAGCCATGCAAGGCGTCTCCAGTTTTGTCGCTTTGTACATACTGCTTTACAATGTAAGATTTTATTTGGGCTGAAAAGAAGGGAGGAGTGGGGGAGGTTCTACTCTTTGAAAAGTGTGGAAATTATCGACTTTAGCCAACCCTGTCCTTGTACTGATGACAAGCCCAAGGCTCAGAAACACACATGACTTGTCCAAGGGCCAGGCCTCTGGTGCTGAAGCCAGGGAGCTCCGCTCCTTGAGGGAATGTCCGTGGGCTCTCCACGCAGCCCTCTGCGCCGCCTGGCACAGGACGCAGGATCAGGCGTGCTGTGGGTCCCAGCCCCTGCCTTGACAGGGCAGGCTGCCTACGTGACGGCTCGGCAGGGGAGGCACCAGTCTCTGTGTCCTCGTCTGTGGAGTAGGGCCTGCGTGGGCGCACTGGAGCAGACACGCGGCGTGCCGGTCGTGAGCCGGGTGTTGTGATCACGGCCGACTGTGCTCAGACCCCAGCCGCCGGTGACAAAGATGGAAAGCGCCCTATACTTAGAATCAAAAGCCGCCAGCAAAGTCCTGGCTTTGATCTCAGCACTCCATGCCTTGAGCCACCCACTTGACTTCTTTGAGTCTTACTCCTAGAGATAAAACTGTCTCCGTAAGGGGCTGGTGTGAGCTTGAAATGAGGTAATATGCGGAAATGCTCGCAGCACCCGCATCCTCTGGGTGACGATATTCCGGGCTCCACCGGGCCCTGCTGTCTGATTCTATAGCTGGGGGACAGGGCCCAGGCATCTGCATTGTCCCAAGTTCCCCCGCCCCCCCCGCCCCACCACAATTCCATGGCTGGTAGTCAACAGACCACACTTTGAGAAAAATCACTCTAGAAAACGCTCAATATGTTTGTTAAATAGACGAGCCCTGGAACATCTGTTGAGCTGCACATGCTGAAAGAAGGCATGGGCCAGAGGAAATAAGTAATTTTCTCCAAATACATTTCCTGTGAAGTCCAAATGATGGGAATCGCGTTGGGGCTCCTAGGCCTGGGACGGTGATGCAATAACAGCTCCCCTTCCCGAGGAGCAGGGCAGGAGCTCTTCCCGTCAGACGGGAAGAGACCTGGCTGGACGGTCATGACCAGTGGCTCAGGATCAAATTGAGGGGCAGACGTTCAGGGAGCCCCCTAGAAACTAGTCCCAGACCCTGTTCTCTTCAGCATCTTTACGCAGACAGGGACGAAGGAACTGAAAATACGCTCATTAAATCTGCATCTGGCACCCAATTTGGCAGGGTTGCCAAAATTCTGTAAGACTAGAATTAAATTAGCAACTTGGAAGTAAAATGATTTTAAACAGACATGATGGAATTCATCAGGGCCAGGTGGAAGCTAGTGGGGGAGAGGACCCAGGAAAGCCCACACTCCCCAGGGGGGTGCAGGGTGGGAAGGCCTGGCCGTGAGCAGAAACAGAAGGGAAACAAATTGGTGAGCAGACCTGACCCAAATGATAAGATTCCCCCTGGGAATGAGCTGGTGACAAAGCCAGCCCCAAACTGTTAGGTGGGGAGAGGCTCTTGTGGGAGACTGGAAGCGAAAAGGGGACCAAGTAAGAAAGGACCGAGGGAACTGCTGGGAATGAGGCAGGTGGGTTCTCCAGACCCGGCAGGCAGTTGGTGTGCTGACAGGGCTGGAATCACCAATGCATGTTTATTGAGATTATAGCTGGGCATTGTTGGGGGTGGGGTGGAGGGAGAGGAACACTGGGACGGATGCGAAGTGGGCAGGGGCTGGCAGAGGCTATGGAGGGAGGAAGAAGAGGATGGAAGCATTTCTTGGGCACTGGCTAGGCATCAGCATTGTGTTAGATGCTTGTCAAGAATTACCCCATTTAAGCTTTCAGTAATCCTGTACCGTGGAGATAGTCTTTGCTCTTCATTTTCTTGGGCTTTCTTTTGTTTAAAAATATATTTTAATACAGGAATATTTAATACAAGCCCCCCTGATCCCCCCAAATTCTACTCTCCAGATGAAACTACCACAAACAGTTCCCTGTGTCCCCACCCTATTTCCATAAGCACAGAAACGTATTTGCATGTGCACACACACGTACAATTATTCTAATTTTTCTGCATAGGAATGTGTTAAAACATAGGATTGTATTAAACATATCACACATGGAAACCTTTCTTCCAGTTGAGAATGTGAGAAATGTCCTCCCATATCAGAATCTGTAGATTTACTTCTTTCTTTTTAAATGGCCGTGAAGCATTCCACGGTAGAACTGCACCGTACTTTTATTTAGCACGGCCGCTGCTGGGCCTTGGGGTCATTTCTAATTTCTCTCTTCTGCACACAATGCAGCATGGGAGCACCCTTGTACATACCGAGCTTGCGTACACGTGCTTTCCTATAGCTAGGGAACTGCTGAACCAAAGTAGGCATGTGCATTTATAACCGTCACTGATACCACGTCAGCCTTGAACATCCCCTTGACACTCGCCAGCAGTAGATCTTATCTTTTTACTTTTTTTTCCACCTGTAAGCATTTTGACTTAAAATGTGTTATTTTTTAGTAGTTAGAGCATGAGTTATATGTTTGTGGAATATTTTCACTTCTGAACTACCTGTTTATATCTTTTGTACTTTTCAAACTTAGCTATATTTTTAGTCGGTTGATGGGGTTCTCATAAATGTTAATAACTGATACGTCGCTTTCTATGCGCCAGGCGGTGCTCTAGGCTCCCCACAAACTTGACAGCATTGAATCAAAACCCTGAGAGGAAGGTGGTGGCATCAGCCTATGCTCACAGCCTATGCTCACAGTCTCAAAGGCTTCAAATAATTTGTCTGCAGTCACGCTCGTCAGAGGACAGGCCAGAGTCTGGGGGACTAGCTGAGCCACCCATTTCATCAAGTGCGATGTTTGCGGAGCTTCCTGCCTCCCCACTCTAACCCAGAGAGAAAGCAAGTCCCCCACCACTTTCCCTCTTCCTGTTACTCATCTTTTACTTTATTTGTGATGTCTTCACGAGCACATGGCTCGCATACACTGGATGAGGAAACTGCAATTCAGTTTCTGACCGTGGCCATCACAAAATGGAATGGACCCTCCACCCGAGATGGAACATCCACATGCTTGGGGACTTGCCTGACGGGGACAAGATGCATGCAGGGGGGCAAGAGGCAGAGAATGTGGAGGCTGAGGTGGGGCCTAGGCTGGAAGGGGTTCAAAGGGCAGGCAGACGGTTCACAGGACTCTCACAAGGGGCAACATGGAGTGGGGACAGGCCGGGACCAGGGAAAGGGGAGAAGGTCAGCCGGGCTAGAAAATATCACCAAATTACAGGGTGTTCTCACCTGCCCGGGCATGTCCAGGCATGTGGATCAGTAAAGATGCTCACCTTTCAGGGTGACAGACACACCTATGTGTATGCAAGTGCTGGGATAGCCCTCGTGCAAAAGCCACACTAGACACAGGCTGAATTTTGGCTTGAGTGGCATTTTTAAAATGAGGTTCTTTTTTAGCTCCAAAAACACCCATGTCACATGTGGGTTTCTGAGTTAGAGACCTACTACTGAGTTGTCACATGGTGCTTCTGTCTCCCATGAACACAACACATAGGGGAGGGGGAAGGATCATTTGCATGCCATTTGCCATTTTTCTTCTGAGAAAAAGAAATGAACAAAATAGGGAAGAATGTGGGAGACCAACATGCTGAAGCTGACATGCAGAAACAAATTTTAGAGTCATAATTCAGCACTCATTTTGTGTTTTTCAGCTTTGACCTCAGATAACTTTAGTGTTTCCCAAAATGTTTTTCTATGGAATTCTAGTCCAGCTATTCCTGTTATATATAATATATACATACACACTCACATATGCATTTTGTGTGTGTGAGTGTGTGTGTTCTCTAATCAATCAAGACTAGAAAGTTGCACACAAGATCTCCCTGTATACACACACTTGCTCGGAGCTTTCCAAGGCACTTTCATATATTAAAGGCCTAGAGGTCCTGCAGTATAAGGACCTTTAAACTTTCTCAAATTTACTTGGCTATAGCCCTTTTATTTTCTCCCTGTAACAACACATCTTTTCATCCTGCAGCACCAGTGTTCAATGAAGAATACACCATAGGAGGTGCTGGCCTTCTTTATTTCACAAAATCAAAGCTTGCTTAAAATAAAGAGCCCATCTTGGAGTGGCTATCCTACTCTTAAATATTAAATGTTTTCTAATAGACATGGTGGTTTCCTGTTCATCTGAGCGTCTTTGCCTTTCCTGTACTTCAAGGTGACACCTGATGCCCACATGCCAAGGTGATGCACAAGGGCTGTGGAAACCATTAGGAGACCAAGTTGTCCAGAAAGGCTAGTTTGTGTCTCTCAGCACTTGCATGAGAGCCTGGGCCAATCACTTGCTCCGGACTCAGTGGGTATCAGCTGGAGGGTCCCCAAGGACTCACCTAAACCAACTCACTTGTTTTTGTGAATGGGGAATCATGGAAAGGAGGGACAAAACCTGAGAATCCCTTGACCCTGGTCTCTTTCCTTCATTCTAGGAGACACCTTTCCCTGGCCTTAAATGTTTTCTACCATTAAAGAAAACCAGATTACTGTTAACACCTCCCCAGCTCCTCATTCTGTTCTCACTTCCTCACACAACTCCTTCATAGCCATTAGTCACTACGATTCATACATCTCTACAGATAAAACTCAGTTTCCATCTGTCTGCTCTAGCAGCAGCAGTCCCCAACCTTTTTGGCGCCAGGGACCATTTTCATGGAAGACAATTTTTTCACAGATTCAAGTGCATTACATTTATTGTGCACTTCATTTCTATTATTACTATTACATCGTAATACATAATGAAATAATCACACAACTAATCTAACGCTGCCATTGATCTGGCAGGAGGCGGAGCCCAGGTGGTAATGCGAGCCTGGGGAGCGGCTGTAACTACAGGTGACGCTCCTCTTGCTCCCTGCACACCGCTCACCTCCTGCTGTGCAGCGCGGTTCCTAACAGGCCACAGACCAGCACTGGTCCCAGCTATATCATCAGGTGAAAATGAGTTGGTGAACTTTCATCACATGTAAAGGGCCTACTTGGTGTAGCTCAAAATACAGGTTATATGGTCAAGGAGATACCTCCGAGAGAACATTCCTCCTTGAGCGTGGTTACAGGCATTGGTTTATAATTTTGTTCCTTCTCACACAGGCATGCTTAGGGTGACTAGAAGCAACAGGGATTCAATTAATGACCCCGCATGGCTTTCCTAAGTAATCCTGAGGAGGCCAGCAAGTTGTGTATGTGGGTTTATTCATTTATTTTTAAATAAACTTCTCGCTTTGGAATAATCTTGCCTTGACAAAAAAGTTTCAACGACAGAAGGAAGTTCGCGTATACCCTTCACCCAGCTTCCTTTAATGTCAACATTTTACATAACCAAGTACATTCTACCAAACCTAAAGAGACTGACACTCTACTTTACTACAGACTTTATTCATATGTCACCAGTTTTTCCCCTGATGTCTATTTTCTGTTCCAGGATCCAATCCAGGATCCCATATTGCATGTCATTATCATATCTCCTTGGTCTATGGATTTATATTTGTTTTCAAGAAATAAATATTGTCCTTGACTGCATGCATGCTGAGTGCCCACTGCCCTGTCAGGAGAAACATGGCATCTGATGGGCTGCAGAGTCCAAGTTTGAATGTCTACTCTGCCCCTACTTGGGATACGGTCCCGGGCTTGTCTCTCCAGGTAGAGAATTCTCCGATTCCGTATCTGCGACATGGAGACGACCCCTTCCATCTCGTTAGAGGGCTGAATGAGGTAGTCTATATGGATAGGCATTTTGAAGGCTTAAAGCTAGATTTTCTTAGAGCTCTATGGCGCTCACTGTTATTATCCATGTTAATGTGATGGTGACCATGAATTAGACTCTGCATTCTGTGTCTAAAGCCAACAGGTCAGAGCTTGAGCTGATTGGCTGAGTTGACCATTTCATCCTCAAATGAAATCCTTGCATAGACCCCTAGGTACCCCTTAGAGAAAACGATTTCTCCTTCAACGAGTCTCAGTTCATCACTGCCTTCATGGCTCTGCTCAGATGTCCCCTTATCACCTTCTCCTACCATCCTACATACAAGAGCTCCTGAATCCCTCCCCTGCCATTCTCTAGCTTCTTACCCTGCTTCTCTCCCATGGCATGCACCCCATATGACATGCCACACCCTGTCATGCTCCTTGGATCACGGTACGGCTCCCTTCACCAGTTTATAAGCTCCAGGAGAGCACTGAGTGTTGTCTGTTCTGGTCACTGCTGTATCCCTATGCCTAGAGGAGTTCCTCACACTGGTACGTGTTGGACAGCTAGAGAGTTGGGAAATGAAAAGTTTTACCTGCCTTCATCCTAATAACCTAAAAACAAACTCTTCATATCCAAACATAGTGTTGAATTCAAATAAGCCGAAAGCGACTTGGGAAGCAGGTGGCTTTGAGCCTTCCGGGTCTTCTTGAAGAACAAAAAAAGGAGTAGTGGCCTTCCTTTAATTTAATTTAATGCCCCGAATGTCTCTTCACCTGCCTCCGCATGGCGGTTCTGCCAATTAGAAACCACAGTCTCTTCCTTGTCCAGAGTTTCTCTGCTGGTCACTCCATACAATCAATTCTAGCAGAGCCCCAGCTGGGAAAAGCTGGTGAAATCTCTCCACCTATCCGGTTCATCCCGTTATTGTGGCCACTCAGCTCTTGCAAATCAAAGGCTCGCGGGCTTCTCAGAGCAGGAAGCAAGCCCAGGGATGCTGGAGACTGGCCTCCGTGAGGACACTGATTCT
The DNA here is from genome assembly GCA_004026885.1 of Lyroderma lyra. Lineage (NCBI taxonomy): Eukaryota > Metazoa > Chordata > Mammalia > Chiroptera > Megadermatidae > Lyroderma > Lyroderma lyra. Next base: position 75,353 of record PVJL010003869.1, read on the forward strand.
GAGAGGGGAGGAAACTGGCAAATGATACAGTGACACATGGTGCCTTGGTGGCAGGTCAGGGGCAGAACCCAGGACTCCTGGCTCCAGAGCCTGGTCCTGATTCCTCATGGGCTGGAACCGCTTCCCTATGCCCACCATTCTCCCAGGGGTGTGTGCTTATTTCCTTGAGCTCCAGTCTGGCTGGCTTGTCCACCCCTGCCCATTCTGGGCAGAGATGAGTGGAGGTGACTTTCCAAAAGCAGCCACACGCAGGACAGTAGAGTCCAGAACCAGACTGAAAGAAAATGGGGTCACATTTGTTGAGAGCCAGGTCCTCTCTATCATGTCACCTAACACTCACAGTGCCCTGCAACGGAGATGTCATAACCACATTATCTAAGTGAGAAAAAGGAAACAGAGAAGTTAAAGAGATGTGGCAAATCACACAGCAAGCGGAGAGCCTCCTGGTTCAGAAGCTCTTGCTCTCTGCTCCACTACTCTTGTAGAGGACCTCAAAACCTAGATAGCATCCCAGAAAGCAGTGGGTCCTTAAAACAACAAAATATTTCTCTGGTGAAGTAGCCAGAATGATCCCATTCTATAGATGAGGAAACTGAGATCTGCAGATGAAATAAATGCAGCTAGTCCATGATCACAGGGCTGCTGAGTGGTTGCACCTGCTGGACTCTAAGCTTCTTGCCTACACAGGCTCTCTCCTGGTGCTTACCCCAGCACCGAGCCCACTGAAGGACTCAGCCCACCGGTGATGAATAAATGAATGAATGACAGAGCACCTTAGAAGTGCAACCTCCTGCTATACCCACAAGTCAGGTGTTTCCTCCGTAACTGCCCTGGACATTGGCCTCAGGAACAGGAGACCAGGCTGATGTAGGTGAGCACATGCCTGAACTCAACACTGGCCTCCACACCTCATGTCCCCCACTCTCTGAGCCCAGGGATCTGTCACAGGTGCAGGAAGATGGTGGAGCTGGTATTCTTTGGCCCAGGGACTGGTGTTGGTTTATTACATGGAGTGTACCCTCTTCTCAAAAGTCTGGTGTTTGGCCCATTTTTTACTCAGTAGCAGCCAATTCACTTTTTATCATTCATTTTTCACAAGAGCTAAAACTATTGTTTACTGTCCACCTACTATGTGCCAGGACTAGCTATCTCATAAGGTATCTGACATAGATGGTCTCCTGTAATCCATACGGCCACCCTATGGGTAAATGTGAACACTCCCTTAATACAGACAAGGAAGGTGGGGCTTAGGAAAGGGAAAGGAACTTGGCTGAGTATGTGCTAGAAAGCAGGAGATACAAAGTAGGGCCTGTGGGGCTCCATAGCTTGTGCTCCTATCACGTGGTTTGTGTGGGGCTGGAACAAAAGGGTCAGAGCCACAGCTAAGGATGCATGGAAACTGGAGGCAGATGGAGGGCCTGCCAGACGTCCTGGGCATCCAGCTGGCTCGGCTTCTCTCCCCCAGCCTGAGCTTCCAGCACCAGGTGCGTCTCCACATGCCCAGATGCCATCCCCAGAGGCTCCGAATCAGAGAGTTGGGGCAAAACTTGGATCTCTTCTGTTAAAAGTCCTCAGGTGACAGCAAAGGACACCCTTAGTTAAGAACCACTGCTTTCCATTCTCAGGAGGTCATTTTCTCACATCGATGCCCTCTTCTAGAAGGTTCCAAAATGTTTCTTAAGAAACTCATTTATTGGTTTACAAAGAATACCATGCCTCCAAACCCACAACCTTATAATCCTAGGATTCTCAACAAAGCAACAAAAATTCTGATCATCCACCAGTGTGAAGGTCTTTATTAACCGTGACAATTATTCCCAAACAGTGTGCTGTTTATGAAAAGGACTTTGGAGCCCAAAGTCCTGGGTTTGAGTCCTAGCTCTGCCCTTTACTACCTGCGCAACCTTAAGGCAAGTCAATTCAACAAAATAGTTACTCAAAACCTACTATGTACCCACAAGCCCTGGACTGGGAAGCGTGAAGACACAAAAGTAGACCAAAAAATTATGATCTCTCTTAGCTCTGAGTTCCTCATTTGTAAAGTGAGAACTAACAGCTCCTAAGTGCCTACCATGAGATGCCAGGCCCCTGACATGCAGGTTCTCACGTCACATACCCCAGGGGCCCCTGCGGTAGGTTCTCAGGTATCCTGCTTTGCAGCTGAGGAAGCAGGGACTCAGCGGGTGCAGTGGCCTGGGTGAGCCTGCAGCCATGTGTGGCAATGTCTGAGCCCTCTCGATCTCCACCATCCCCCTCTTCTGTGCCCTCCCCCACTTGGCAGATGAGTCCACAGAGTGAACGGGATAATAGGAGAGAGTGCTCTGCAGCCGATCAGGAACCGCACAGATGTATGACATCATGGTTATTAATAATGGAAGCAGCACAACTAATTCACGACCCCTCCAGATGGACCACCTGAATGATTTTGAACATCCTGCAAACAGAACATATAATTCTATATGGTAGAACTGGGAGGGGCCTTAGGAGTCCAACCCTTTCCTCCTTTATAGGGGTCAAGGGTAGACAAGATGGGGAGGGTAGCCTTCTGAGATAGCAGAGACCCTCCCCCCTCATTCCAACCCAGGACACTCCTACTTTAGCTGCAGTGACTGAACCATGAAGATAATTAGGTCCCAGATCAGACACAAGCAGTGGCCCCCTCCAAAGGGAATCAGCAGTTAACTGCAGGTGTAGCCTCTCCATGGGCCCAAAGCCCAGCTCCTTCATGCCCCAGGGCCTTCGAACCTGCTGCTTTTCTGCTGGGAATACTCTGTTCCAAATCTTTGCATGGCTGTCATTTTCCATTATTCAGATCACGGGATACACATCAGCTCCTCAGCGACGACTCCCTGGGCCCCATCTTTTCCTTCCCCACTCTCCCTAATGTTCACACTGCCTTGTTGGGGTTTCTTCATCGTATGTGCCACTGCTTAGCGTCGTGTGGTCCATTACTATTCATGCCTTCTCTTCCCACTGGAATGCAAGCTCCATGACCAGAGGATTAGGTAGCTTTCGTTGCTCTAATCCCCGGAAAGGTGCCTAGGACCCAGCAGACACTCCACAGACATGTTCGGCAAATCTGCTTGGATGCTGGCTTGGGTCACAGCCATCCTAGCAGCCAGCCGTCGCTCACTCACTCACTCATTCACTTATTCAGTAAATGCTTATCGAACCTCTCTTCGGTGCCAGGCGTTCTGCGAGGCACTGGGGATTCCAACCAAACAAATGAGACAAAGTCCTTCCCCTGACAGAGCTTCGAGGGTTGATTAATACAAACAACACAGCAGAAGCCAGAGCTGTAGTCGTCACATCATGTGTGACCAAACAATAGCTGACTAAATAAATAAATAAATAAATAAAGTGGGGGATTAAAATATGGCAGCATTGGAAGAAATGCAAAAACATCAAGGAAATGCAGACAGACTGGACTTGCAAGGGCTTCCCACTCAATACTCATCTTGGGGAGCTGACGCCAGGCACCGCCACCAGCTCTGGGACAAGAGAACATACCCTTTCCACAAGTGCCTCCTGGCTGCAGCCTAGTGCACAACAGGATGTAGTGCGTGTCACAGAATGTGTCCTGGAGTAGATGTGTGCATGTGCAGAAGCAGGTGAGCATGCGTATGCATAGGCAGGAGGAGCATGTGTGTGAATGAGTGCACAGGGTGGAGTGTGTGAGCATGTGTGAGAGTGTAGGGAGAGAGGAACTTGTGTGTGGAAATGGATGTGTGAGTGTGCAAGGCTTCACATGTGGGTGTGCATGTGTCTCATGCATTATTACTCTTCACCACCGATTCCACATCTGATTGAACTTGACATGCTAAAGTCCCCAAAACAAGTGGCACATAGTGGATAACTGATCATCATCGAATTCATTCAACAATAAGACATTTACACGCCTGTATCTGTCAGATTCATCCTACAGAGTGTCCTCATAAAGCAGCAAGACTGGTTCCAAGAAGAGCGCTCTCAACTTCTGGATATAACTGAATGCAGTGAGGGCACTGAAAGAGGACTCTGGGTTCTGGTTCCCATTTCACCACTAACTGCCGGTGACCTTGGGTCACGACTGGTTTAGCTGTGTGATCCCAGGTGAGCCACCCAACTTCTCTGGGCTTCTGCTTACTCTTCATTAAAGAAGGCAATTATGACTTAGCTCTTAAAGTTCGGTTACCACTCTCCAGCACCGCGTCACCTCCTTCGGTAGTCCCGAAGCACCGCTTCCTGGGAGAGCAAGCACCTGTAACTTGCAAAGTGCTGCAGGGTCAACTAGGGAAATGCTGGGTTTGACGAAGTTAAACAGGTTCTTTCATTGCACTACGTCTCAGGGCCTTTAATTTGCCGGGATCGATTATGATTGGCTGGAAGTGTGAAAGAGCTTGCAGAATTTGCCAGGCGTACTAGAACAGACAAACCTTGACCTGTGGTACAGCTTTCCATGGAATACATTTTGGGGAATCTGCTTGCAGGAACACAGGACATACCGATGTCCCCTTTCTTGCTAGTGACTGAACAGAAATGCTGTTCAGTCTCCCTAAGTCACAGAGCAGAGCCATGGCAAATACCATCCCAGAATCAGTCGAAGCACAGTAACTGACCAAACAGTTTCATTTATATGATCTCAATTCTCCGGACAACATTCCTCTGAGGATCCCCTTTCCCATTTTCCAAAGGATAAAATTAAGGAACCTGCCCAGAGCCACTAAGTAATGGACCCATAACTTGGATTTATCAGCTTCCCCTATGCCCTTCATCAAAGCCTCAGTAAATACATTATACCAGTATGTTCTGTGGATATGAGCGATCGCAGCCCCTGCGCAGAGCCCGCTGAGAGATGCTGAGGCTGACCCACCTGCACCTGTTCTGCACCCACCACCACGCCTGCCGGGCGTCTAGGCACCCTGCATTGGAAGAGAAGGGGAGGAAAACGCATGGAGTGGCAGCTAGCTGCTCAGGAAACACCCAGGCTCTCAGGCTGGGAGTAGCTCCCTTCCAATTGCCACACCCTCACAACCATGCCAGGTAATCCCCACTCCTAGGCTGTACCCCCAATGCCAGGTGCCATTCTGCGGGGGGTCGTGGGGTGGGAAGAGCCACAGCAATGCTGGTTTAACTCCCAGTAAGCCCGAGAAGCCCAAGGTTGGTGGCTCTGACAGTGTGAAACGGCCACCGCCTCCAGGGGGAAGCGTGGCCAAGGCTGCCAAACCCATTCCCACCGGTGTGCCGTGTCCCCCGGTGTGTGAGAGTGCGGGGCCTGAGAGGCGTGGCGGGCACGGGAGGCTGTCCACGCCAACGGAGAGCGCGGCTGTGCTAGGCGCGAGTGTGCGGGAGAAGTGTGAACGCGGGAACGCTCGTGTCGCCCCAAGGCGGTGACACCACAAGTAGTGTCAGGGAGACGCAGGCGGAGAACGCGTGCACCGAGGCAACCCCAGGCTACAGAGGAGTGCCGGAGGTCCCGGAGTTGGCACCGACGCGCTCCTGCCCCCGCGCCCAGCTCCTCTCCCTCCGGCCCGGCTCCCGCCAGTCCCTCCGCTGCCTCCGGGGCCGGGGCTGCTCGCCGGCTCGGAGGTGCCGGGCTCCCGGGGCTGTCAGGCCGCGGCGGGGGCGCGGCGCGCGGGCGCTCACTGCTTACCTGCGGGCGGCTTCGGCTCCGCAGCTCCGGGCTGAGCGGCGTCGCGCTGGACTGGGCTGCGCTGGGCTGCACGCCCGGCCTCCGCGCGCCTCGGCAGCGCCCGCTCTCTCGCTCGGCTCCGCCCGGCTCGGCTCCGCCCGGCGGTGCCCCAGGCGCTCGCTGGCGGCCCACGCGGCGCGGGGTGGGCGCGGGGTGGGCTGGCGGGCGGGCGCCGGCGGCGGGCGCGGCTCCGAGCCGCCCCGCGGCCGCTTGGAAGCTCCTTATTTGGGCAGTGATGTCAGGGGAAGTCGCAGGGGCCGGACCACCCACTTCTTTCCATTCACTCGCTAGAGTTTCCTGTCGCCTAGCCCGGGGGACCCCGGCGCCCTCCCTCCCGGGGCGCCTCTCCGCCCGCTTGGCCTCGGCGTCGGCCGCTCCTAGGGTCGCCGCGCGCCAGGGTCACGGGGGGCCGAGGCGCGGCGGATCGGCGGCAGCCGGCGTAGGGTCTGCGTCTGGGGAATCCCCTGCTCCCGGAGGCCGCGGGCAGGGTCTGCGCGGCCGCCTCCTCGGTGACAGGCCGTGTCATTGCGGGCGCCGCCCCTCCCTCCGCGCCCGCCACGGCTCCCGCGCTGTCATTTCCTCCAGGGCCCTCGCGGAGGGCAGTCAGGGAAGCCCCGGTCGCCGCCGCCAGGGCCCTGCTGCTCGGCGCCCCGCCTCGGCCGCGCCCGGGCCCTGCGGGCGTCCATGGTCGTCCCCAAAGTGCTCGCTCCCCGCCTTGCTCCCCGGTGCCAGCTCTGCTCCGGGAAGCCGGCGGCTCCCAAGGCGGGAATTCGCCTTAATGAGCACTGGGCGGGGCCAGCCTGGCCCTGGGGCCTCCCTGGGCTTCAGCCTGGGGGTGGGGGTGGGGGGCAACCCCGGGGCTTCCCAATGGCCAGACTTTCCCAGAAGCTGCCTGATCCCAGCTCTTGAGACCTGAATCACACATGCTTTGGCCGGTCTCCGGCACACTTGGGCCTGTCCCAACTCAGGCCCCCACAGAATGACCAAGGCCTCTGGACCTCACCAGGATCTGTATTTTACAGATTCTGCGCACAGAGGCTCAGACCTGTCAGGAAATTTGCCCACAGTCAGCTCTGACAACCAGGGCTAACCCTGGCTCTGGCTGACTCCAGGCCTGGCCTCAGCTGGCCTGGAAGAGCCTCAGGAGGTTGCGGGGCCTGGGGCCAAAGGCAGAACTAGACTGAGACATACTAGGTGCCCAGCGTGCCAAGTGACGGAGACGTTCCCTCTCTCAGTCTGAAAGTTCAAGGACCCACAGGGTAACTGATCACTATACTGACCAAGGCTTCCAAGACTTCTTGGAGGCCCCAGGCTTCCTCTGGCTGCAAAGTGATGGCCTCAAATTCAAGGTCCTGCCTGTCTCCAGTGGGTTCCTCTGACCAGAGGTCATTTGCACCTCTGGGACAGGGCTGACGGCCCTGGAGATTTCTGGCTTTCTGCATACAATGGCTTCCAAGAAGTCTCCACTCTTCCTCTAAAACCAGGTCAGAGCAAACAAACCCCTCCCAGACCACCAGCTTTAATGGGGGGAACCCCGACTTCCAAAAGGGCACCACACTCTGAGACACTGGAGGAGAAAGCCTCCAGGGCTTGCAGAGAGTGAGCGGGGGTGGGACAGCAGCAGGACAGGGGGCTGCACACTCATATGTACAGTTGCACACCTGCTGGCTAGTGGCCAAGCCTCCAGTTGCACTGTTGATCCCCACTACCCCAATCTCCCCCATCTTCCGTCAGCTCCCAGCTCTCAGTAGGTCATCCCCCTTCTGAAAAAGGCTCAAGAAGAACCACACTCCCTGATCTGACAGGCAAGGCCCCACTGACCAGCTGCGTCTCCTGCAGTTCAGCCCCTTTGCCCCCAACACAATCTTGTACCAGCTTTCACTCCACGGGGTCTCTGCACAGACTCTTCCTTTCTGCTCCCACTGCTGTCCTTCACCCCCCAAATTAAGCCTCCTCTAGATTAGAACAACTGGAACAGGGTAACCCCAGAGACAGTCCTTGCCCCTCACTCCACTCCTGCCCACTTCTACTGCCCTGCTTACTGTGCTTGTATGGGAGCAGCGCCAGGCAGGAGAAAGTGGGTGTCTTGTTATAATTCATATGCCCCAAAGGGTGAATTCTGTCATTTACACAAAGGCTTAGGTGACAGCCTTGATCCTGCCCTGGGATAAGTCTCTTTTCCAGGTTTTAAGCCTTGGCCGTGGAACTTCCTAATGGATTCAGTCACCTTCCTGTACTGCCACAAGAAGCTCATGGCACCTGGCTCTAGAGACACACCCATCACCCCAAATTGCAGTCAGCTGAGAGAGACACCCCCTCTTTTAGATTGGGAGCTACAAGGAACTTTCCATCATGGTTCTTCTCTCCTGTCAGGCCTGATAAGTTTGCAAACGTTGGTTAAGTGAATGAATGATCCTGAGGTGGGGGGGGGGTGGCAAATTGAAAGAAAAACTAACCATAGGAAGGGCAGAGCAGTCCAGCTCAGGGCTGCGCTGAGGTTCCCGAAGGCCCATCTTAGGGTTTGGGATGGAAGGCTGTGCTCACCACTAGACTGGACTGAGCGCTCAGAAGGCTGGGCCAAGGTATCATCCCTGGATGGCTGCCCTGCTGAGGCTCATTCCTTGGCCTGATCCTTTGTTCTCACTTTGTGTGGCTTTGGATTGCCTTCCCTGACCTGTGCAGCTTCATCCAGGCAGCCTGGCACATCCCCACCCCAACTCCCAAACACACAGTCCTGAACTGGCCATAGCAATGTGGAAGGGAAGGGATGAAGAAAAGTACTATTTATTGAGCACCGGTATTGTGCCAGACACAGTCACACTGCATTTCTCTGAATGCTCCCAAGATCCTGCCCTTGACCCCTCAAGCCACACAGGCCCCATCCACCAGTGGCCGTCCTCTAGGCCTGGAATGTCAGCCTGGGAACCATCACCCAGCTCCTTCCACAATCAAAGCTACCTGACTCTGACACCCCCGTGCCCCGAGACTCAGCCCCCAACCCAATTCTGGTGCCAGTTCTCACTGGAGGCCAGAAGGCCTCAGGACATCAGCCTCAGAGTTCAGGGACACAAGGTGGGAGCAGGCAGCCCTGCTTCAAGGCCAACAGCCTGAGCCTGGCTCTGCTACATGAGCTACCACCCCTGCCCCAGGGCCCCCAGGCACCTTTCCCATCCAGTAGCTGGATGGGCCCCAGGAGAGAAGGCAGGTGATGCCAGATGCCAGTTCCTTCCTATCAGCCCATCCCCTGCATATAACTGGGCCAGGTCTTGAGAAATTCCCAGAGCTCGACCCTGGGGGCTTTCCTTCATTCCTTCATTCCTTCAACATGAATCAGGTCCCTTCCCTGTTCTGGGAACGTGCAAAGCACAAACCTGTGTTCTGAGAGCTCCATCCGAGGATGGAGACTGACAGGTAAACAGATCACTGCAGGGCAACTTGCTGAATGCTCCATTGCTGTTTGCCAGGCCTGGGGCAGGGCAGGGGGCATGCACGCAGGTGGGGAGATAAGATTCATTCTACTTCTAGGGCTCCAATTCAGAAAGACTGGTCCAGGTGTCCCAGGCTAATTGCTAACCGCTTGTTCCCATGGAAATGCTACACACACACACACGCACACGCACACGCACACGCACACACACACGCATGCGCACGCATGCGCGCGCGCACACACACACACACGCACACGCATGCGCACACACACGCACACACACACGCACACATGTGCACACATACACGCGCACACACACATGCACGCACACGCACGCGCACGCGCACGCATGCGCACACATACACACGCACGCACACGCATGCATGCACACGCACACACACACGCGCACACACGCGGCTTGGTTCTGCTGCAAAGCCAACATCCTGCTATAGAGACTTCACAGGCTGAGACGATTAGAGCAGAGAGGGCAGGGTTGGCATCTGATCTGTCATCTAGCAGGTTGTTTCTCTGTGAACTTTTGTTTCTGGTGCCTAACAACCAAATTACAGATCCAGTTTTGGAACACACTGCTGTTCCTAAGGAACTGGGGACGGCCACAGTGTTCTTGGGAGAGTTTTCTAGAGGGGGACGAACAACCCGCCATGTAGGCCCTTCAGGTTATTTATGTTTATATCAGCCATGTCCCTCTTCACCCTGTCCCCCATGGCTATGATTTCCTGGACTCAGCTGCCTTGTGTTGTTTTCCTATTGGTGCCTGTACAGTTCATGGGTGTGTGTGTGTGTGTGTGTGTGTGTGTATGATGGGTGGCCTCTCGATAGATCTGTTGCACACATGCAACCTCAGTCCTCACTTCTCACAGAGATAGCCATTTCTCTCCTGGGACAGACCTGGGACTCTCACAGTTTTTGGAGCTCACCTCTGGAGGTGCCAGAGGACCCAGCCCCATCTCTCTTCCCAGCCTGAGGGCTGTGTTTCTGGCTTTCTGACTCAGTCGAGCACTCACACAACCTGATGCTGTGGGTAACAGGGTGGGCCTTGGAGCTATACAGATCTGGGTTCAGACCCCAACTCCACACTCACTGTGTGACCTTGGGCATATTACATGATGTTGCTGATCTTGGCTTCCTCACCTCAAAGGGCTGCTATGAAGACTTGACAAGATACTGCCATAGCACCCTTGACAGAGTACCTAGCACCTAGTAGATGCTCAATAAATGGTAGCAATTGTTACTTTGTTCCTGTAGTGTGACGGGGAATCCTACTTCTCCCATACTGTCTGTTTTTACTAATGGGGGCACCCATCATCCCAAGCCTGAAGCCAGAATCCTTTGTCCACCATCATCTCTCAGTTACAACAGCCTTCTCCCTGGTCCCACTGCCCACCTCCCCCTCCAATCTATTTCCACACAGGTGGAGCTCTCTAAGACAAATTCAAGTGGGTGCCCAACCAGCTAAACTATCCTGTCTATTAGTGCCTTTTATAACTGTGCCTCAGTTTACCTATCCAAGTCTTCCTCTCTGCACCATTGCTATTCACCCTCTGCTCCCACCATACAGAATTGCTCACTGTTTCTGAACCTACCAGTGCATTTTGCACATGCCATTCCCTGTACTGTTCCCTTCACTCCTACCTGCTTGGCTGGCTCCCATTCATGCTTCCAGGTCAGCTCTGAGGCCTCCTTCCTTATGAAGTCCCCCCCTGCCCCCCCCGCCCCCCACCCAGTTCTCCTGGTGGCACTGGCTGCTTCCTTCTCCATGAGACTCCAGGCACAGATTGTCCTGGCTTGTGTCCCACTGTATGCAGTCATTTTATTCCTGTATTTATTGCCATTTTATATTCTGCAGCTCTGTGCACAGACACATCTTACTCAATGCTGGGAATGTCACAGGTGTTCGGAGCATGCTAAGGACAGACTTCTGCTCCTCTGGCTAACCTGCCCAGTACACAATTACAACAGGCCAGTCTGCCTCAAGCCCACTGACTAGTTTTCCCCCAAAGACAAAAGCATCCTCTTTTCCTACACTTCAGACTGAGGCTTTGGCTCAGCCTGAACCCTGTGTCTGCCTCATGCTGGCTTTTCACCAGCATTTCTGGGGAATCCCACAGAGCCCAGTGGGCCCCAGGTGGGAAGGGCGTGGCCTCTGGTTCCAGGAAATCAGAAGATTCGTCAAGCCACACACTCCCCTGGCAGCTGTGAGAACACGTTTTCCCCAAGCCAAGGGACTGGCTTGCGAGATCATCAATAACAACAAACAGTTACTCTGCACGTGGTGTTGTGCTTGCCCATAGGAGGTACAGCAGCCAGAATCAACTTCTAAGGTTTGCTGAAGACAAGCTGGGTGCAAGTCCTGGTTCTGACGGACACTTATGAGCTGCTTGAATCCTCTGAGCCTCAGTTTTCCCAGCTGTAAAATGTTGAGGATAACATATCTCAGGGAAGAATTGTGAAGATTAAATGAGAGTTGATAAAATGAAAGGAGAAAATATATTTAAATATCAGGAACAGAAGCTGGCATATAGTAGATGCTCAATAAAGGAAGCCCCCACTTCCACTCAAGCTCTTAGGGGAGACTCTGATGCATAAGACTTTGTCTTTGACAACAGCTCATAAAGTGAGGAAAGGGGAGGATGAGAATTTAATCACACCCTGTAAACATTAAGACAAGGGAAACAGTGACAGGTATGACAAGAAAGAGTTTTAGGAGCAGCAAGAGGAAGAGGGAAATTCTGGGATGGCCTTCAAACCTTCTCCCCTTGTGTGACTTTTATCCAACAGTGATTGCTACCACCTAGGTGGCCAGTCCAGGGCCGGGGGCGGTCAGGAAGAAGTCCCAGGGCAAGACCACTGAGGCACACTGGGGCCTGTGCATCTGAGAGTCGGTCCAAGGGGACCTGCACACTTGGAAAATAACTGGGCTAACACTGAATAAAAACAAGGAATGATTCAGATGACATGGGAAGGAGAGATGACTATGGGAGAGGGTGGGGCCTGGTTTGAAGGCTACCTTTTGGAGCCTCCATCTAACAACAACAAAGAAATCTAGCAATGGTCTTGCTCCACCCCATCTGGCCATGTTTCCATGCAGCCTCTCTGCCCCTCTTAGGGTAGAAGGTGAGGTGGCCAATGCTCCATCCTTTGGCCTTGGAGCCCTTCTGCAAGGAAGGCCTGGCCTGGGCAGGATCACTCACAAGTTCCCAAAACCCAACATGAACGTTCATATCCCATGCCTTCACTCGTGCTGTTCCTTCTCCCAATGCCCTTCCTTCCCTCAGCTCCTCTATTAACTCTCCTGGACTATTTAGTGAACTCATCCTGTAAGGACTCCTTCAAATGTCCTGTTTTTCTTATTTTTGCCTGACCAAGCCCCACCCTCAGTGGAATGAAAGGTCCTCTTCCCAAGGTTCTTATAAGTTGCTTTGCATACATCACCAAAGCATTTGTCACATGATAGTAAAGTGTTTATGTCTGGTGCCCCGACTAGGTTGGGAGAACTCTTGAGGGTCTATGCCTGGCACTTAGTAGGCGCTTTCTCCCATGTGCCCCGTGGCTGGGGAATATGACAGCCTCTGTCACTCTGCCTGGGAGTGGAGAGGAAGCCTCCCTTGATCCCTCGGGAACTCCAGGCACTTAACCCAGTCGGCCGTGCTCCTTCCAGTCTGAAATCCAGCCTCTGAGGGCTGTCTCCCCCAGGCCTTCCGCTGAGTTCCCGCACTTACCCCTCATCCCTATCCTGACTCTGCCTGCATGAGAATCCCAGCGGGTGTCATGGGGCACCTGGTGGGTGCCACTTAGAAAGGGCTGACTCAGGGAAGCTTGGGAGTAGAGGCAACATTCCCAACGGGCAGGCTGGAAGAGTCAGGGACCTGTGGAGGGAAATGTGGGTACACGGATTTGGTGGCTGGGCCTGGGCCTACAGGTAAAGGATCAACAGCATTTGGGGGTTAGGGAGGAGAGTGTGATGGGTGATTTTATGTGTCAGATTGACCAAACCACAGGGTACCCAGATATTCAGCCAAACATTACTCTGAGCGTGTCCGTGAGGGTGTTTCTGAATGTGTTTACCATTCAAGTGAGTAGAGACTGAGTAAAGAGGGTTGCCCTTCTCAGGGGTGTCCAACCTTTGGTTCCCTGGGCCATGTTGGAAGAAGAATTGTCGTGGGCCACACGTAAAATACACCAACACTAACGATAGCTGATGAGCTCAAAAAAGGTCCGTGCATAATTTTCATAATATTTTAAGAAAGTTTATGAATTTGTGTTGGGCTGCATTCAAAGCCATCCTGGGCTGCAGGTGTAACAAGTTTGCCCTTCCTAATGTTGGGGGGCCTCATCCAATCCACTGAAGACCTGAATCGAACAAAATGCCAGAGTAAGAGGGAACTCCTGAGCCTGACTGACTGAGCCAGGACATTGATTTTTTTCCAACCTTTGGACTCAGACTGAAGCATCAGCGCTGAGTCTCAAGCCTGCTGGCTTTCGGCCTGGAACTTACATCATCGGCTCTCCTAGCTCTAAGTTCTTCAGACTCAGAGCAGAACTACACCCTCAGCTCTCCTGGGTCTCCAGCTTGCCAACTGCAGATCTTGGGATTTCTCAGCCTCCATAATCATGTGAGCCAATTTCTTCTAAGTCTCTTGGTCTCTGTCTCCTTTTCTCTTTCTTTCTTGCATGCGCATGCATGCGTGATCTGTATCTATCTATCTATCTATCTATCTATCTATCTATCTGTCTGTCTATCTATTGTCTCTCTATCCATCCATCCATCCGTCATCTATCCATCATCTCCTATTAGTTCTATTTCTCTGGAGAACCCTGACTAATACAGAGGGCCAGGTATGAATTTACTGGCTCTCAGAAGGGCCCCACATTCCTTATTTGTCCAAATATCCTAGAAAATAAGTGGTCGTTTTCTACCTCCTTACATCTAGAGTCCCCACTCACCTGGAAAAGCCTCTTTGCAGACGGGCACAAGCTGTTACTTCTCTGTGAGCCGCTAGCACTCATGTGGGGCCTAGCACCCGAAAGGTATTCAGTGACGCCGACTGAACAAATCAATACCTGGCACTTAGCGGGGTAGCCCTTTAAAGTTTGGGACATGATCACACCTCTACCCTCGTGTCAGCTCCAAGACACTGTGAGAGGCAGAGCAGGGACCATCAGCCCCAGTTTCCAGATGGGCAAGTAGAGGCCCAGGGATCTAGATGTGGTCCTGACAGCAGGGACCCTCCCCTGGAAGGGCCCAGGGGGGACGCTGCCACGGGCCTAGGTGCCTCTGCCTCACCTGAGTACACACGCTCTTTAACAAATGGTCAGAGAACACCCACCACAACCCGGCACCCCTTCTGGGGACTGACAGTAAGTATCAGTGAACAAAACGGAAAACATCCCTGCCATTGCGGTCTAGAGGGAAGAGACTGACCATAAGTGAGAAACAGACTAAATCCGCGAGTGGTACGATATCTTAGCGGGGAGTACACACAACGGAAGGTCCAGGTGGAAAAGAATAAGGGAAGGAGGAGTGCAGAGCTGGGAGGTGGGTCACAAATTTAAATAGGGTCGTCAGAGTCAGCCTCATGGCTAAGGTGGCATTTGAACAATGACTTGAAGCAGGCGGAGAGCTGAGTCACGTAGATGTTGGGGGAAGAGCTTTACGTTCAGAGAACAGTCGGTGCAAAGCCCCAGCGGTGAGAGTGTCGGGCATATCATGGTCCCCTGTGAGAACTGCAGCTTTAAGAGAAATAAATGCAGGCCATGACCCTTCTCAGAGAGCGGGACCCCACTTGGGCAGGCGATGGCAGAGTCAGAGGACACCTGAATGAAGAGGGAACGTCAGACAAGGAAGAGGCAGGAGGAGGTTTTCCTTGACATCCATCCTCAGCTCCAGCCAAGACAACCTCCAGTTCCTGCCAGTCGCATTCCTACGGCCCATCTTCTTGCTGCCTGAATTTGGAGTTGGGTCCCAGACCACCTTGGATGCTCCCTGCTGGGGACAATGCTGGACGGGTTGTTTAACCTCCCAGGGGAAGCCTTCAATGCCAAGATCAGAGAGACCCTACTCCCAAGGGCCGGGTGGTGGTGAGGGTGCTCTTGGGAGGGACGTGCTTCCTCTCAGAGGATTTGTGAAGGGCTGGCCAGGGAAAGAGCAGGACAACGCTCCAGGTAGACTGTAGAGTGTCAGACCCCCGGCTGGCTATCATATCATGCTGCCACTCAGCCTCTCCAGGGAGACAGGGGCCCCACTTTGCCTCCACTACGCGACGACAGATGTAAGAAGCAGCTCAGCTCCCGCAGCCGAGATGAAGTCACAGTCAGCAGCCTAATTTTAGACCAAGCATCTGCGCTTCTCTCCCAGAGACTCAGCTCTGTCTGGGATTCGCTCGTCTGGAATCGCCAGGGAAACAAATGCTTCTCTATGGGCACAGACGCTGGTGCTGTCCAGAGCAGAGCTGGCCAATGGGGCCTTGCCATGGGGAGTCCCCCTAGGAGCTGTGCCACACCAGGACATCTGTGTCCTCTTTACTGGTCTCCCGCCTCATACCGACCAGCCACGATTCCTGTGGGCGCCATCTTTGATTTCTAGTCTGTCTCTCCAGAAAGCTGCTGGATCAAAGGTGGATCTGTCTCTATCAGGACAGGAGGACTTCCTGGGTGGGGATGACCTTTAGCCATCCCCACACCCCAGCACCCAATACATGACCTGAGGTGTTCATCCCAGACAAGTATGGCCCCGTAAGACCAAGACTAGGACAGCACCCAGAAAGGGCCCATTGTTTGCATATCTCCCCAGAAAGGCTTCTCAGAGGAGGTGACGTTTGAGTTGGATTTTGAAGAATGGGTAGGTGTTTGTTAATGGAAAAGACAGAAAAAGGCCACTGGGGCAGGGGAAACAGGTAAAGAAGCAAAAGCTTAAGAGAACATTGAATGTTTACGAATGGCCCGATGGGTGGGAGGGAGGAGAATGCAGGAATTCTGTGTGTGTTGGGGTCCTTGGGCCCTAACTCCACGCCAGGGAGTGGGCTTGTGCCTGCAGGTGGGAGGCTTGCGACGGTGCCTTTGGAGCTTTGTTCTCACAGATGACTGACTTCCGGTGGGAAACCCAGGCCTCTGGAATCTGGGGGAGTCACCTTCTGTGTCCTCTCTTCTCCCCATGGCCTGTCTGGTCCTACAGGGCCCTCCCCCAACTCCCCAGCCCACATGGGGTGGGCAGACACCAAACACAGGACGTGTTGGGGGTGCCATACCCCTCCCAGACTTGCACCTGAGGGCTAGGTCATGCACCTCCTGACATCAGGCCTTCACCTCCGGTCTCATAGCCAGTATGGTTGCTGCTCCGCCCTTGCCTCAGTCCCCAGTCCCCAAGGGCAGGACCGCTTTTGGCTTTTCTGGACTCAGTTTCCACCCAGTGTGCTGTCTAGGGATTCCTCCAGAGGGCCCCTGCGGTTGGACACTTCCCACCTCAGCAGTGCCGGGCGGCACACAGGATGGCGCCCCGCAGAAGGCAAACTGTGCTCTCTGGGCTGCAGGCTTCCTCTGCTTCTTTGTTTAATTCCTCTAACAGCCCTGCACGGTGTTTGTTATTCATCCCATTCTACAGGCAAGAACGAAAGGGTTTGAGGAGGTGAACTGGAGGCTGGTCAGACAGCCGGGATGCCATGCGGCTGGGGCACGGCCCCCAGTTTGGGGTTCTCCCTCCCGGACCAGGCTTCCCCCAGCCCTGAAGATGGGGGCCTGAGCACAGGTAGTCAAGGCTGGGGACCAGTTTGGGTGGGGCATGGGGAACTGGAAGAGAAGGGGGCCTCGCCCAGAGACCCTACCTTGATGCCCTTGAGAAAGAAGGAGTTAAAAGCTTATGTAAAGAGATTTGCAAATAGACATTTGGATGATTTAAGTGTTAAGGAATCAGGACCATATGGATTAAATGTCCCTGACTTTACGTATGGTTTCAAAAATTAGAAGGAGATGTACCGGGAATGCACACACACATACAAAATATGCAATGCCAGACCACATGTCTATCTTCCTGAACGTGGAGGTACTTGAAAAACACGACACAGCATTTACCCCACGTCTCCCAGGCTGCCCCTGCTCCCACACCAGCCCTTCCCCAGCCCCTGACTTCTCCCACTAAAGGGACTCTGCTCCCTCCCTAGGGACCCAGCCAGGAAAAGAGACTTGGCAGGACAGTAGGTCTGCTGCCGTACCCACAGGACAGTAGGTCTGCTGCCGTACCCACAGGACAGTAGGTCTGCTGCCGTACCCACAGGACAGTAGGTCTGCTGCTGTACCCACAGGATAGAAGGTCTGCTGCTGTACCCACAGGACAATTGGAGCCAAACAGCTGGGTCAGCAGGGCTGGGGGCTCCCAGAGGCCAGGTGGGCGGCTGCAGGTGGGAGGAGACAGTGCAAATGCCAGCTTCCCAGGAGGGTTTGGAAGAACTTTAAGGGAAGATGTTAAATAGCTTCAGGGGGGCAGACAATTTGAGGTACAACAGTTTTCATTTATGATTGCTTCTGAACCTCACTTAATTCTCCCAGCAGCCTTGAGAGGAAAGAGTTATCACCTCCACTCCACAGGAGGGAAACTGAGGCTCGGAAGAGTTGGATGCCCTGCATAGCTAGCAGGCAGGGAACCAGACCACAGCCTGGACTTCCTTGTCACACACCCAGGGCTGTTCCCACTCTACCTCACTGCTTGAGGCAAACCACAAATGTAAGTCTGTGTCCACTTTAACTACGAGCATTAATAAAGTACCAATTGTGTTAGCTCCTCAAAGTTGAAGGTTTATCTGGCAAGTTCTTTTTGAGGACTCCCTAAATACAAAAAATACCAGGTTTGGTTGTGACTCTAAATTGCTCGTGCTGTCGAGCTGGGGGAGCGGGTATATAATGCTCAGTTTGGAAAAAATTAGACCCCAAATTGCCAGGTTAAGTCCTAGTGGGCAAGACAGAAGATGAGAACAAAAGCCACTGTGTGCAAGTTTTCATCTGGGGTGCCAGGAGCGTGGCACCTCCCTGAACCCTCACGCCAGCCTGCGCAGAGGGTGGAGTTTCCTTTCTTCTCCAGAGAAGGAAGCGCAGGTGCAGCGGCCTGGGCGAACTTGGCTGAGAGCGCGCAGCTGGTCTCTAGCCCGGGGCCCTCCAACACCAGGCCGGCGCGTGTTCCCTAAACCCAGCTCCTGGGGCCAACCCCACTCCAGGCGGCCGCAGTTTAGCCAGAAGCAAGTCCTCAGGAGGATTAATGCCACACAGAAATACACCCAGCAGGCTGTAGGTTCCCTGGGTCCAGTCCCGTGCCTGCTGCTTGTTAACTGACCGTTAAGCAAATCAGTGGGCGGAGAGGAAGGAGGCCTTCCCTCCCCTTTTCTCTTCCTGGTTCCTCAGCAGGGCCTTTGTTTTGTGGATCCTGTGAAGGCCTTGCCACTGGTGTATTTATCCTGGTGGCATTGTCCTCTTCAACGAGATGCATGCTTATTCCCTGTCCAGAGCTCTTGGGGTGCTGATTTTGAACCTGGAATATTTTTTAATTAAATGTATTGGGGTGACATCGGTCAGCAAAATTACACAGGTATCCAGGTGTGCAGTTCTTTATTGTCTATGTGTTGCATTGTTGAACCTGGAATATTTTAAGGACATGGAATTCTCCAGGCAGGAAGTAGAAAACGAAAAAGGGATCAGGGCTGGGGACAGAGAGGGCGAGACTCCCTGTCTTGCACCCAAGACTTCAACCAAAATCTGCAGCAGATTTGACCACCGATGGGCTTCTTGTAATGGCCTGTTAATGGGCACTCTCGTGTCTAGTCTCATCCCAGGCCAGCCTGGCCGCAGGCCACAGAGGACTGTCCTGCTACTGGGATCGGACCCAGTCATTCTTCAAGCGCCTCTGAGGAGTGCCTTTGCCCACAGACTTTCTCATCGGCAAAAGCTGTTGGGAAAACACCGGTTATTGCACAGATCACTTGGTGGTCCCCAATGGACACCTGCAGATGAGAAACCTGGAGGGAAGGTGGTAAAGAAAGCAGCTCCCCTTTAAGTCACTCTTATTGACAAAGGGCAAGGACCCCACTTCCCCTTACCGGTGGTTCTATCCTCGGCCCCCAATTTTCAAGCACACAGAATTCTTGCAATTCTGGGCATAAGGAGCACATGCTGTGCCCTGTGGCTGGAATGTTCTTCCTTACCACTTAACTCGTCTCCAAACTGAATGTCACCTTGCACCTCACCTCCTCAAGGGAGCCCTCCCTGCCCCCCGGCTGACCCTGCCTACACTCTCTGTGTATGTTCTCGGTATGTCTGTACACTCTCATTCCCTGTGTACGCTCTCTCAGCACCATATACTTTGTCTTTAGGGCCCAACAAGTGTTAACATTTGTAACTTCTTTGGACGTGTGTAATCTTTTAGTCTGATGTCCGGCTCCCTCACCGAAATACATGCTCCATGATGACGGTGACACATACACTTTGCTCACCATTGAATCCCCAGACCCTGCACTCTGGGCCACAGGTTTTTCCCAGCACTCCCTGAGAGGTCTGCAATGAGGGAGAAATGGCTGGGCAGGTCCTGGGGACCTCACTCTCCTCCCCCAGCAGAGTGAGGTAGAAAGACAGGGGGCTCAGACTCCAGCCTCAGATGTCCCAGAAATTCATTGTGAGAGCACGACAAGGTCACAAAATGCTTCCGAGCCTCGGTTTCCTCATCTGTAAGGTTGCAACAGTTTACATTTTTATTTTAACGTTATTGACTTGGTGCATTCTTCTGACCCCAGGGTAATGGGCGACACTGCCCTTTGTCTGCCCAATATCCTCTCTTCCCTTTCTTCTAATAAGAGGTGCTTGTCGTGCCCCAGGCATGATTGTGGCTGGGTTTCCCATCACTGCACCCCACTACCATGTCCATGCTGGTGGGCAGTCTGCCTGTTTGGTCAGATACTACAGTCCCCTGGGCTGGGAGAAGTCATGCCACCCAAGCAGTGCCCCTCTGTGGTCACTAGCTAGGATGGCGAAGGTCAGGAGCTATCAGGGGCCCATCGCCATTATTTACTCGCTATAGCCACTGTCCCATGCTGTGCAGATGCAGAAGCCCAGTAGCAGATGAGACAGAGCTCAACACACACAAAAAGGGCACCAATGAGAATGTAGGGCAAGTAAGAGTCTTATGACCTGATGACATTGTATCACTTCCTGGATTTAGCCACGCCTGAGGTCCACCCACTCACCCACCCCAATAAAATGAGACCATGAGACAAAACTCAATCTCCCCCCTTCCCCTACTCTCTCTTTTCTTAAGCCAGATGGAATTCAGTTTCTGACCTCACATTTGACAGACTGTGGCCTAATGTACTCAGGTCCAAAGCTGTCCCATACTGCTAAATAAACAATCCCCTGGAATGACAGTAGTAATGAACACGATCATGCATTGAGAGCCCTGCACTGTTGTAACACGTGTCATCTTGTCTAATCCTCATGACCAGCCTACACAATAATAGAGAAACACAATGGTGTGATGGGAGATAAGGAACACTAGAATTAAGTGTTAAAGATCTGAGCTCTAACCTTGGCTCTGTCACAAACTTGCTGTGTGATGTTCAGCTGGTTTCTCAACTTCTCTGGGCTTACGTTTCCTCCTGTATAAAGTGGGCAGTGAAGCCTACCTCAAAGGTTGCCAGGAGAGATGAGGAGACAAAACAAAGAAGCCCAGCAGTGTTCCTGGCCAGAAGAGCCTTAATAAACATGAGCTGAGTCTGTCAAATCTAGAAGTCCTTTCTAGAAAAGTAGTTCTATACATCTTGTTTCTAAGAATTAGTATTGGCCATGGGTAAAAGAGAAGACAAATGTCTGACAATCTCCCAGCTAGAGTTCAAAATCCAGTTAACATCTAACATTAGCCATTGGCTGCTGCCGCGGCAGTGACACAAGGTTGGCTGATGGGTCTGTGTCCCCAGAGTCAGGTGTGTCACAGGGATGACACTCTAGTTGAGCAATGACGCGTCACTGAGGCGAGGAGCCTGTTTATGGTTTCCAGATGGCCATAAGCTGCCTCCCCTGGGCAGTGTTAAAAGGATGGGCCAGGACTCCACAAAGCCTGAACTTGACCCTGAGTTCCCACCTAATGGATTGTTGGCTTTATTGGGGTGACGGTAGGGTGTGCCCTGTGGTGCTGCGCTGTCTGGGAGATTGGACAGTCTGTGTCACCTTCTAAAGAGCAATTCTGCAAACTGCTGCTCAGAACCAATATTTTGGTTGTATTTTGTGATGCGGCTGTCGGGGAGATTTCCACTGAGAGTGGTTTACAGGGAGTTTTTCTCTGTTGTTTACTCCCGGCTATCCCCACAGCCTGTTCCTGGCAGGCATCTGTGACCACTGTACTCCTGGGCCCCTGGGACCTGGACGCTCCACTTTGGAGAGAAGCTGAGCTGCCCGGCCCTTCCTGGGGGCCTGAGTGCGATAACGCATTAGGCAGCTGGCCACCAGACCCTCCCCACTCCCCAGCTCAGCCTTGCCCTCCTTCGCCAGTCCTCACCAAGGCTGGCGCTTTCTTAGGAGCCTCATTCCCACCAAGTAGGGGGAAAGGGTCATTAGCTGAGCTGCTCTAGGCCAGGGGCCTGGAATTCCTCCAGGGGCCTAGAGATGTGGCCTTGTCCATTTCCTCTTCCCAGGGCGGCCTGCTGCTCTCACTCCTCTCCACCCCCTCACCTCTTCCTTGGAGCCACAACCACACAGCAGGCACTGTGCAATCTGAGCATGACTACTGCTTCCTACCCATCCCCCACCCATCCAAGTGCCCTCTTGAGAGAAACTCCATCCTGCCAGAGCCCAAGAGTGCCTTGTTTCCTGGTTACAATGACTGTGACTACTGCCCTAAGCCCTTGAGGCCAGGTTCCTAGGGCTACCCAGGTTCTGCATGCCCAGTGGCTGTGCCTGCTCAGATCCTGAGAGCCCTCTAACTAAGAGGCCATCCCTAATCTCAAAGAGAAGGAGCTAGAGGTGGGAGCATCAAGCATGCTTCTGAGCCAGCCCCTCCTAGAGTCTGCTCGCTACTCCCCATGCCATGGCCAGATTTCCAGGGACATATAGATTCGTGGGATCAGGGTTGGGCAACTAAGATAGAGAAGCAACAAAACATGGGGTGGGGGGAGTGATGTTTCCAGTCATAGAGTTAGTTGTCTGCAGTATGGTACCCAGGGCCCAGGGGAAAGATGCTCCACCAGGGATGGGCCACAAGAACCTCTGTGAGGGGAGCTCACATCATGACTAGGCATTTGGAATGCTAAAGACCCTTGTCTTGGAGACACCTTGAAGCTGGGTGAACATTGTTCTTTCGTCCATTTTGTTTTCCACCTCTCCAAAGTCTAGCTCCTTTGACGTGCATCTCACTCTGCTGGGTCCTAGAGTTCACAATGTGGGCCTTCTGGAAGCCCACTCCATTTTGTGGGTGAGAGACCTGAAGCTTTCAGAGGCCAAGGTCCATGCCCAGGTCACTGAGCATGGTGAGAGAGAGCCTGGATTTGCACTCGTTGGTCAGAACCCAAGCCTAGGACTCATTCCACGGCACCACGGATGCTGGTGAACACAGAAAGGACAGAGCCTGTCTTCCCAACTGGGTGCCCGGGGACTCTTTCGCCTGTACCTGCTGGTCTCTCCCCACTCTCTCCTGGTGGCCCGGAGCCCAGCGGCATGCATTTGAGAAGGGGGCTGGTGGCAGAACTGGGGACAGCCTGCATTCCTGGGATGGAAGGGAGCTTACTAGCCCATGAGGGACCAATGTCCAGCTGTGGCTCTACTGGCACTGCAGACCAGGACTGTCACTCCTTGCCCCCTCCCTCTGCCTACCCCGCTCCGCTCAACCTCGGGCTCTGGGCTCAACAGCTGAAGGTTCAGCCCTGCCCAGTGCTGAGCTCATCCTGCCCAGGCTTGGGAGGATGTGGGAACCCAGTTCTATCTAGGGCTAGAATTAATTTTCTCACCATAAGCCACAGGCCTTGTGCATGCCCTGGGCTTGCCTCTGCTCACCTGCCACAGTCTTATTCTAGTGCCCTTGGGAGGCGGGACATCTCTCTCTAGGTCTGATCTGAGGCCAGTCTGGCTGCACTCAAGGGAGCTTCAGGTTCAGCTCACTCTGCTGAGAGTCTGGTACCTGCCTGACCTCACAGCCATTCCCTCTGTGGGCTGGGCCCTGTGCCTCATACTCATGACAACCATGTCTGGACCCTGCTGTGAAGGGAGATGGGCCAGGACTGCTGAGCCCCTTCTAAGAGACACTGGCTGCACACGCAAAGCATACGCGAAGGCCTGGACACCGAGAGTAGTGCCCCATCATTTCTCTGTGGGTGAACCTGGGGAGCAGGCCTGAGACCAGGCCTTTCCTCAGGCCAAGCCGCTGAGATCCTTCCCCCCTCTGCCAGTTCCCTTCACTGTTGAACATGTCCACAGTGACATCGGGCATTGGCCTTGTACTCTAACTCCCTTCCTCCAAATTCCAACTCCAGCAAGGTGGCACGCGGAGTGCCAAGACCGTGGGCACTGAGCTACACCAGGCCTGTGACTTACAGGCTCTCAGCCTATGGACTCGGGTCCACATTCCCGCCCTGCTTCTCCATGAGCTGACCGCAGGGCTGTCTCAGGCCCAGCCTGGGCAGAAGGGTCATCTTTTCTGCTGGTGCTGCAGGTACGACTTGCCCTTCGGCTCAGAAACTGATCTATGCCACCTGCTCCTCACGCTGGTTCCCGAAGGGCACCCCAAGTCTTTTCAAAAGTACATGCAGTATAAGTCAATAAAAACACTCCTCATGGAAGCTCGCCTTTTATGGAAAAAATCATACCTTCCGGTTATCGATCACTTACTATGTGTCAAGCCCCAGGCTAAACATTTCCCACGTATTCAATCCTCACAATAATAATCCCACTTGACAGATGAGGAGAACGAGGCTCAAAGTCCATCTTCCTCTACGGCCCTTCCCATCGCCCAGGAGCTGAGAACTGATCTGTGGGTTTCACCACTAGGCTACAAGTGCTGTTTCTCAGGGGCCCAAGGGTGATTCCCAGTTGAACTAAAATGTGACGTGCTCTCACCCCAGCAAGCAATAGAAAAGTGCTTGGCCAGTGCTCACGTGGCTTCAGATCGCCTGCCCACTTGACCTTGGGATCCGTAATGAGCCACAGGAGACCAGGCACCCTTGCACTGCATTCTTCCATGGACAGACCTTACCCAGCACACATCCTCTGGGCCAGCTCTGCGTGAGCTGGCCTGTCTGCACCCACCTATCCTGAGACCACCCTAACAGGATGGGCAGGTGCTCCAGGGACCTGAGGGAGCAAGGAGCCAGGAGAGAGACTTCGTGTCCGGCTGCATGCGAATCTCACTGCCACACCCTTGTGACTGATGTGTCCCCGCACCCCTCACGTGGACTAGCTGCCCAGCTTGCACGTTCTTCCCATCTGCGAATCTGGTTCGTTTACAAACTTGCTCCCGGCTAACCTCTGGGAATGGTGGAGCCCTGCTCAGACACATCTGGTCTCCCTCTAATGCTCTCCCAGACGACATTTCTCCAGCTCGTCCAACTATTACATAATCAAGGGAGCCCAGCCCCCGTCAGCCAGGCCTTTCATTGGAAAGCTCTTTCCCGAAGGTCTTGGGGATATAACTTGTGCCAGCCCAGGTCCTTGTACCACTCACTGACCTCTGTGGCCTCTCTCCCTCTGTCTGCCTCTGTCTGTCTGTCTGTCTGTCTGTCTGTCTGTCTCTCTCTCTCTCTCTCTCTCTCTCTCACACACACACACACACACACACACACACACACACAGGCACACATTTACATACACCAGCACACTGGAGCATCTGAGGCCACATCTTCTGTCCATGCCATTGGCCACGCCCAGTGGCTCACATGCCTTGTGCTTCCCCAGGTCTTTCAGACCCGCCTGCATCAGGAAGTCCTGTGTGACCACCACCACAGGCCAGCTTACGGCTGGCCTCCTCCTGGCTCCCACAGCACTGTGAGCTCACTGTGCCGCTGTGTACGTGTGTGTCTCCCTCACGAAGCTATGAGATCGATCACCAGGGAAGGGACTGAGTGTGATTCCTCCCTGTTCTCCCAGCACCTGAGTTGGCCTGGACTTGAGCAGGAGGGAGGGTTGATGAAATTGGTCAGTGAGTTCAAGAAAGGATCCCACCAAATGCCCTACAGTTGGTGACTTGGGGCGCTCTGCCAAAGCAATCTTACAGACATCCCAGATACACCACAAAATGTCATCTCTAGAGAGACCTGAGAAATTAGTGCATTTTTCAGAGAAGCTCAGCTGGAAACAGGTGGCACTTAAGGATGCACAGTTCATGGCAGAGCCAGGGACTCACCGAGCTCCCAGGATTCTCCCCACGATCATGCCACCTCTGAACCTTGGTAACACCCTCTGGGGTACTCATTCCTCAGGAATGAATCCACCACCTTCCAGGCCCTGGGCTCAGCCTGGGGCACAAATGCTACCAAGACGCAGTCCTGGTGCTCAAGGAACTGTGCAGCCATGGCCCAAAGAGCTGTAATGTGGAGTGAAAAGGAAATCACAAAAATGTTCACAGAGGTGCCACTCAGGACTATAGGAGAAGTCAGGAGATACCTCTTGGCACGAGTGACATCCAAACTGGGTCCTGAATGAGAGTTTATGAGAAAGACCAAGTCAGAGACAGGAGAGGGGACAAGTGGTGGTCCAGTTAAAGAGAAATGGGCAAAGACACAGAAACATGGAATGATACAGCAGGCTGGGGAACTGCACAAGCCAAGTGCTGAGGCTGAAGCCCTAAGTAAGGGGAAACCTGAGGTCTCTAGGTTGGGGCAGTGGGCAAGGCCATCAGGAGGGGCTTGAAAGTCACACCAATCCAAGTGGCCTTCAGCACACAGGTAAAGAACCTTCTCGTTGGAGTCCAGGTGTCCTCGAATCCCCACTCCTTTGCGTTTCCACCACCTCCAGAGTAGTAGGCAGCACCAATAGATGCCATAACCCTGCTCTATCATTTGCCCAGGTCATGGCACAAACTTTTCTTAACTCACAGGAGCTCCTTTTAGCCACAGATGTCCTGACATCTTAGAGCTGTAGCTGTGATACACTAAGAGTTGATACTTGCAGAAATGAGTTCACACTGACTTCAGACTATGGCTCTTTAGGATAAGTCTTACAAACTGGTTTGGAACTTTGTATAGCCAAAGTGGCTTCCTTTGGGTCTGAGTGAATAAAAGGGTTAGGGTATGGCCAAAGGGCTCAGAGTGGACATTGCTGAGGGCTGAGAGAAGGTTCACAGTGGTTGTGCATTTTCTCACTAGACTGTACCTGCACTGAGAATCCTGGAACATCTACTCAGACCCTCACTAGGGCCCAAGACTTGGTACAAATTCAGAAACACAAATCACAGGAGGCTGGCAGAGGATGGAGCTGAGTCAGAAGATGCTTAGGACCTTGTGACAGCTGCCCCTTGTGGCCATCTCCATTCCAGCATTTGGAGGGTCTGCCTTCTATTGTCCTCCGGGTCTCACCATCTGATAGTGACACTCAGACCCAGGAAAGAACTCAGCAAGTTGTGTGGAGCACGGCGGTGTTTCCATGGAGCCCAATGGCCATTAAATCCCTAACTGATTACCAGCTGAGTGGTCCTTTTTTCTAACCTCTCTTCCAGAAGGCACTGCCCTATGGCAAAGCCCTTTGCCTGACTTTGGAGAGATAGTCAGGCCTCTGGTGTGACAGATATGGAAACTGAGCCTCAGCAAGGGGAAGTGGTTGACTGAGGGTCCCACAGCGAGGTGACGGCAAGGGCTTCTCACTCCACCTCACCGCCATGACTTCCTGGAGGTGACTCAGCGAGACAGTCGGCACAGGAAGGAAGTGGGAAAGGGAAGCCCAGCCCACTGGATTCCAGGTCACCACTTTGCTGGTCCAAAGCCACGAACCACCTTGGTCATGTGGCTCTGGCTGGTGCCCGTGACCTTGCAGCCCTTCCTTCCCAAGGCCACAGCTGCTGACCATTTCCTCCAGGGTCAAGCTCACTTGGCCTCTCTGAGGTCTCCAGGGACACCCTGTTGCACAGTCCCATGGTGCTTCCCTCCTGCTGGGTCAGGGGGTCACCTCCATAGACTTGGCGAGTGGCTGAGACCATGTGGGCCAAAGGTTCATAAGTGAAAGGAGATGAGGCATAATTATAACCTCATGTTTAGGAACTGGGGCTCTGTAGCCAGGGTTCAGTTTTCATCATCTGCTGGCTACGGGTGCTTTAGGTAACTCGGTTTCTTTGTAAATCTGAAAAATGAGGTGAGAATATCTACTTTCTAAGTTGCTTGGAGGATTAGATGAGATAATACATGTAGAGCCAGATACAAACTAAGCTATACGTGATGGCGCTTGTCTTCGCTTACTTTGCTAGGTAGATGTGCATGCATCATCTCATTTAACTCTAAACAGGCCTCCAAAGTAGATGTGATCATTCTCATTTAGCTGGTGAGACACTATAAGTGGGGGGAGGGCACACAGGTGAGGAAGGAGACACAGCTCATGGCTCGTGGAGGCAGGATTTGAACCTGGTTCAAGCTGATTCCAGAGCCAGAATGTCTTCTGACCGGTTACAGCACCCTTTTTTGCTGTTGGGTGATCCTGTGCTAGTGTTGGCACTACCAACTGCATGTTTGTGTGGCAGGGCCTCTGTCCCCTCCCCCCCCCGATTCCTGTCCTGGGACTTGGGGTCTCTGAGCCTCTGTGGTCCTATCCATACACTAGAAAACTGGCTCTCCCCAGCCTTCTTCACAGAGGAACAAACGAGACGGGGTGCAAAGGAGCTCTGTGCTGTCTGAACAACAGGTGTGACCCTGTGACCGGAACTACTTTGGGGACTATGATCAGTGCAACCTGTGGTCTGGAGTCCAGGAGGACCAAGCCTGCAGGAGCATCTGCCTCAGTGACCACAGGAAATGCCAGGGGCCCCTTTACCTTGGAATTTTCCAAAAGCTGAGAGCAGGCTTCTGGGAGCTAGGAGGGAGGGGCTCTAGACACATGACAGGTTTTTGCTTCACTGGACTAGAAGGTCCTCACAGGGCAGGACTGGTTTGCAGCATCCACCTTAGAGGGATGGTCATCTGCCCCCCATTTGGGACACATGGGCTTCCTGCTGGGCCACCAAGTGGGCCAGCTTGCTTCCCACATGCCCAGCTCCAGCAGCACCACCTCTGAAACCCCCTGATTCCCCAGGGGGTCTTTGTAAGCCTGCATCACCCCCCCAACTGCAGCATGTGATTATATCATATTTTCCATTTCTACCTCAAATCCTTGTTGGAACAAGGTGAGGGTTTGAATTAAAAAAAAATACAATTAAACTTAATTGTTTTCCATCTGTTTTTCTTGCTAGATTGTAAGTTCCCTAAAGGCACATTCTATGTCGTGTTCATCTTTGAATAATTCTTAATAACCAGCACAGGGCACTGTGAGGGGTGTGTGGCGTGGATCTCTCTCCATCGCTCCCGTCTCCCCATCTTCCCATTCTCCCTGTTCCCTCAGGCTGGGTGTGCGTTAGAAGTGTGTGTCACCAGTGAGGGAAACAGCCATGGCTGCTACTACCAGCATGCAAACTGGCTCGTGTATATGGAAGGTGCCATGCCTCATGGCTATCCTGATGCATGCTGGGCTTATGTGCGGGTTCTGGGCTACATTTTCAAAGAGCAAATTCCATTTATATAGTTTCTTCCAGGAAAGAGAGCTCATGTTTAAGATACAATATGGAGTGGCAATGAAGAGTAGGAATCCGTCAAAAAGTCTTATAAGGTTGTCTTCTTTTCTCCTTTCCTTGGCTTCTGATGAGTGTATGTGACTGGCCACTTCTAGGACATATCAAACCCTGTCTGACCTGGACACAGCCGGATTGTGGGAGTTAGCTGTGGACTTTCAGCTATGGACTGGATCCGTGTACAAACCCAGGCTCTTGTCTGGCTCAAGCAGCCCTGGGGGAGGCGGTCTCGAAGCCTTGCAAGAGTGGAGGGTGGGGAAGCAAACAGAAAGCAGGAGTCTCTGAGCCCCCAGAACCCAGGAAGTGGTTCACTCTGCTATGAGTCTCTGGTTCTCATCTGTGAAGAGGGGGAATAAAACCTGCCTTGCACAATCACTACAGGTCACTATGAGATCGTGGGGTGTTAAAACAACCAGCTCAGAGCAGGGAAGAATCGATTCAATCATTCCACAGTATTAAATTTAGCATCTGCTATGGGCCAGGCACTGTCCCAGGCACTGGGAATAATATATACACAACGACACATTCGATGGTGGCGACTGCTACCAAGAGAAGCAAAGTGGGGAATAGGGTGATGGCTGTAGGAAGTTTTGCGATTTTAAATAGGGGATCAAGAAGGGGACATTCAAGTAAAGACCTGAAGGAAGTGAGGGAGTGAACCAT
Source organism: Lyroderma lyra (assembly GCA_004026885.1). NCBI lineage: Eukaryota > Metazoa > Chordata > Mammalia > Chiroptera > Megadermatidae > Lyroderma > Lyroderma lyra. Next base: position 104,888 of record PVJL010003869.1, read on the forward strand.
GTGTGTACGAGGGCTGTCTGGGAAAAAATCCAGCCATAGATGCTTCCGTTTTCATCTTACATGGCTGGATACTTTCCGACAGCCCTCGTATTTTCCACAGCAGAAGAAACAGCAAGCAAGTGCAAAGGCCCTGAGGCTAGAGTTTGAGGAAATGCAAGAAGGTCAGAAGAGCGTGTGAGAAATCATTGGTGGCCACATCACTGGGGTTGTCAAGGCATTTATAAGACCCCTGGCTTTTTATTCAGGGACAGGAAGCCACTGGAGGCTTTTTAGGCAAGGGTTGACAACCTGACTTTTATAAGTGCTCAATGAACTTCAACTGCTCTTTCCATTCAAAGCCCATGAGGTCAGACAATTAGTTTTGTGAACGCACCCTAGAAAAAGCGCTACCTACCTCATCGCTGAGTATCACTGCGGTCACCTTCGAAGTACGCCCCTTGGGCAGCTATGCACCGACACCAGAGCCTAGTCCACCCTTCAAAGCAGTTTTGGAAATCTTTTTTTTTTTTTTTTTTTTTGGAATGGCTATCAGAGCTGTCATCATAACCTTGCCAAAGTTATGATACCTTAACTTAGGTCAGCGCACGGTGGCAAGTTCACAAACTTAATTGTCAGCTTTTGGGCATAACGACAGCTCTGATGGCCATTCCAAAAAGAGTTCCAAAACTGCTTTGAAGGGTGGACTAGGCACTGGTGTGGGTGCATAGCTTCCCAAGGGGAGTACTTCGAAGGTGACCACAGTGCTTCTCAGCAATGAGGGATGTAGCACTTTTTCTAGGATGAGTTCACGAACTTAATTGTCCAACCTTTGTATTCAATACCCAGATCTATGCAACTCCATCTCACAGGCTTTCTCCTTTCTCAATTTCTTCCAGCTTTCTAAATCTGTCCAAAGCCGGAAGGCCTCCTCACGTTCTGCCAAGCCCACAGGCTGCGAAGGCTCTCTACGGAGAGGCTACCACTGGGAAAAGAGAGAAACAGAGAGGCATCTTAGGTTGGGCATCTTGCCCTCCCTTGATGCTTGGACAGCGTCTGGCCCTGGCTCAGCTGCAGCACACACACACACTAGGTGCACAGTGGCGCTGGGGACACTAACAGGGTCCCAGGTGCCACTTCATCATCTGGGACATCTCTGCACAGAACTGGGAATTTCATCCAGCATTCCCTCACTCTGCTGGTCTACCAAAAGGTGAAACCATTCATTTAAAAATGATACAATTCCCATCTCAATCAGTGCTTCTTAACCTTTTTTTGGGTCACCTGGCCCTTAGAGAATCTGCAGAAAGCTATGTGCTATCTCTTCAAAAAAGGAACATAGGATAATGCATTCATTCTCTTATAATTTCAGGGGTTTCACAGATCCCTGAAAATTCATCAAAGAAAGCATTATGCCAATGGTTTCCTAATCAGTAGCTCCAACTGAACAAATGAATGAATGAATGAACAAATGAAGAACAAAGGAGCTGCATGGAGATGGAAGAACAACAGGGGATGCACATGACAGACAGGAGCCACCACCTCTGGGCACAAGGCTTCTTGCTGAGAGGCTTCCTGGAGCCTTTAAAGAAGCTGATGAGAAGGAACACGTGGTCAGGCCTTGTTTGACGGGTGTCAAGCAGACAGCTGAAGCTCACCTCCTTGAGCTTTGTCCATTGGTCTTGTCCAACCCCTCGGAGTGACCATTTTTCTAAAAGGTATCACATACTTCGTTCCCTGCCTCCCTTGGGGCGCTTCGAACAAACCAAAACAGAACCTTGTTCTGGTGGTTACAGGGCAACATGTAAATGTGAATGTAAATGCAGACGTATTAAACGTAAACAGTCTCTTTTTGACGTGCAGCTGAGCTGCTGAGGCCCAGGGCGCCTCAGCCTCCCCATCACAGCCCTCCTGCTGGAGTGCAGGCTTCCAGCCTCTCTGTTCATTTTGTTTTCCCGACACATCTCCCGAGAAGCTGGAATGAACTTTCCACTCATCCTGACAGTCACAGCTCTCACTGCAAAGCTTTTAAGCTAATCTCGTTGTCTTCCAATCACTGCTCTGTGCTACGACACAGGGAGACCTTCGGGCACGACTGGAGAGGGTAGGGATCGCCGCCCAAACACACAGCGCCCGGAGAGCACTTCTGCTGGAGCAGAGCTTCCAAGGACCTCGAGGAGTGGCTCCGCGGCCTCTCCAGCCTCTTCTCTCATCATTCCACCTCCCTCTCGGCACCGCACTCCAGACACCGAGAGCCGGAGCTCCCCAAACAGACCTGTGATTTCCCACCTCCGTTCCTGAGCGTGTGCTGTGCCTGCCACCTGGGACCGAGGCCACCACCTGCTTGTCTGACAGGAAGGCTCTCACCTGTCTGCCCAAGGCTCACCTTCCCAACCTCCTCAGACAGACCCATTGTCTTCCCTCGGATGAATCCTGCATCCCCGCCTCCATGGTGGCACGTATTACCTTGTCCTCTCAACCTCAGCACTTACGACATTGTATTTCCAACTTTTTCTTGAATCTTTTCCAAGGAAACAAAGCCAGAGCTTGGACAAATACACGTACGCTTGTTGATTTACATGTTCATCTCCTGGCCCGTGTCTTACTTATTTCCCCAGCAAGCAACACGGGTACATTCTGACGTTTCAGTATTTATTTAATAAATGTGTCCTTTCTAGAGCCGGATTGTCTGTTGTAACCTCAACCCCCATGGCTGTTAGGGTCCTGCCTCTCACTGCCCCACCCCCACAACCCCCACTTCTAATCTGCTGGGAACCTGCTAGGACTGTAAACCATGAGCAAATGGGCACAGAGGGACTCTCCCAGAAGTAAACTAACGGACTTATGTGACCGTGCCTCACACTCTGGCCTCCTTTCTGAGATCCAGGTGGGTGAGGTCACTGGATGGGAAAACTCTACTTGCCATGGTAACCAGGACTTATACAATTTCATGCAAGAGAGTCCTTGAGAGGAGAGCACACCAAGGGGTGGGGGAGGAGAGGCAGGAAGCCATCAAAAGCTTCCTCACATTGTCCCCTTGTCTCTACTTCTTGCTGGTTTACACGCTCAAGGTAGATGCCATTATGTGTGGGCATCTGAGTAGCAGCCGCTTAAAATAGCCACCTGCCTATTTCGGGGAGGAGTTGAATATGCATGAAGCTATTTTAAAAGAGATGTCCCTGGACCAGCCAATCCAAACCCCATCCTCTCCCTTGAAAATGCCAAGAGAAGCTGAATGGGACCTTTCTTAGTCTTTCCCCGGGTGGAGGTTTTCAGAAGCCACAGAAATAACACCCCAGTTAATGTTGGTCTTGCAGCCTTGTCAGCGCTCCCTCCTGATCCTGTGGTCACAGAGGCCCTTGGCCAGACAGTTCAGGCCTCCGGAGCCTTCCAGAACCTTGGCAGGCCTTCACAACAACCATGCTGTAACTCAGTTGGCCTCGATCTTGGGGGGAGGGTCTCAGAATCTTAAGTATTTCCATTTGATTCTTCATGTATTCATTCAACACACTTTTTACTGATAGATAAAATGTGCGAGGAATGTGTTGGGTGCTGGGGAGTCAAAGTTTTTGGAGATGAGTTCATTACAGGTGGTAGATGGACAGGGGAGGAGAGATAATGGCCATATGGTTCAAAAATACGGGTGGCATCAAGAGAAGGAGCCCTTGCTTCTTTCTTCCTGATGGCGTGAGAAAGATGATGTTTTAGCGAAGCCTTTAGCAGAAGTCCATGAGATGCATGAGGAGGTATGGCAGACTCCAGGAGAGCGGGGTGGTTGGGTGTGGCTGGGGTTGGGATGCCCTGGTGGGAGGAGGGGGTGCCTGTGAGGAGATGAAAAAGGAGGGGAAACCAGACGGTGGGGGTCTGGAGTGCTGACTATTTCTACCTTCTCTGTACCCTTGGGCTGGGCTGGGACGGCCTCTCACTCCATGAGCCCACAATGCCCGTTGCACCCCTGTCACTGCCCTTAACGTAGATGCAAGTACTTTGGGGTAAGGGTCTAGTCAGGATTTCCTGGGCACTTCTGCAACCCAGTGCCAGGATAGGCACTAAGCAGGTACTCACAGAATTTTAGCTGAAAGCATGGATTCTGGAGCCAGACTGCCTGGGCTCAAATCTGGCCTCTGACTCTTACTAACTGTGACCTTGGACAAGTTTTCTGACCTCTCTTTGCCTCAGTATTTTCACCTATAAAATGAGGACATTAATAGTACTTTGGTGCAAAGTACATGAATCAACATAGAGAGGGTGCCAAAAAATATATATACACATTTTAAGAGAGGAAAAAACTGTATTAAAATTGTAATGCTATATACTGATAACAAAAGATAAATACAAGTCACGTTTGACTTCTGCAATTACGAGAGGTGCTCAAAGTGGTGACCATCAGCATCCAGACACTTCTGATTATGGTGAACTACTGCTTGAGCAACATTGACCAAAGTGCCCACTTGTATTGCTGTGCATGCTGCTTCAGTTTCTTCCTGCAGTACCTCCAGTGTAGTTGGTTTTCTATGGTACACCACATCCTTTAAGGTCCCCCCTAGGTAGAAGTCAAGGAGTGTTAAGTCAGTAGAATGTGGGGGAAACTCAACAACGTTCTCAAATTTCAAATACCACTTCAAATTGCTCCTGCGCTCCTCGAACGACAACCGTGCTTCCACCATTTTCTTTGACTGTCCTGCCTGTCGCATGGTGACACTAGCATTCATTTGATTAATGCCATCTTTTGAGCCAACATCATACTACATCTTGCTACTATAATTCAATTCAACTTCACAAAGTAATACATAGATAACATCTCTTAAAATGTGTATACATTTTTTGGCACCCTGATATATATGTATATGGGCTTAGAAGCTTGTGTGGCATGTAATGGGCAATACATAAAAGTATTAGCTATTTTTATTATTATAATGAGTCCAGCTTTTAGCTTGACAATGGAATGCCATTGGTGACAAGCTTTTCTTTCCAAAATAAAAAGAACTTAATTGATTTGACCAATTTTACTTATAGGCATCTACTATAGAAACGTTAAAGTATTTTAAGTACAAGGAAGAAGGGAGGGAGAGAAATCACCTTAAATGCTGACCCTCAGATCACTATCATTAACATGGCCATCTTTTCAGATACAGTCAGTTATCATTATTGATGGATTCTGTATTTGCAAGTTCACCTACTTGCTATAATGTATTTGTAACACCAAATCAATACTCACTTTTGTGATCATTAGCAGATGTGAGTAGACTGGTGAAAAATTTGAGCTGCCCAACATGTATGTGCCCAGCTGAAGTCGGAAAAAATGTCATTACCTTCTTGTGTCAGCTTTCCTTTGAAAACGAGTGTCCGTTTAACAGTCTGCTTAGTGCCAAGCTTCTGCATTCCTGTACTTGTTGGTGATTTCGCTGTAATGTGCCTTACAGAGAAATAGGTGTGTGAGATAAGCCACCTCGAGGCATGAGTTACAGTGCTATTGGTTGGTCATGAGTTCAACAATACATATTAAATAAATTATTTTTCACAGAAACATACATGAAGCAAGGTTATGTACTACTAATTGGTTGACAAGACTGTTGTGACTGGAGGGTCATGGGAACTTACGCTGTATTTCCCCTAAGAGCAATGGTTCAGTATTCACTAATTTCGTGTTTATGGGGACTTTATACAATATAGCTACTGTGAACAAGAAGAATCAACTCTACTTTTCTAGATACAGAGATGTATACTTTTATGCAATTTGGAACATACCTTTCACATGTTTTTGACACCTTAAAAAAATACCCAATATGTCTAGGTATCTTTCCAAGTCCATAAATACTGGTCTCCAAATGAATGCATCTCTGAGCATTCCTTCAACTATTAACCAGTAGTTCGCTCCTGATGGACAATTTGGCTGTTTCCTATTATTTGCTATTATGAACAATACTATGATGAACATCCTTATTGGTAATAATTAAATAGCTAATATTTATTTAGTACTTACTGTGGGACCTTTGTTAAGAGTTTTATACGTATTTTTTCCTTTAACGTCACAAGCCTATGAAATTGGTGTTATTATCATGCCCACTTTGCACATGAGGACTCTGATGCTTTGAGATGTTAAGTAACTTTACTAGGGTCACAGAGCTTAAAAACCAGCCTTTGACCTCTGATAGGTCACTGGTAACCAATGAACTCTGCTGTCCCCTTACACACACAATTCCAGGCACTCTTCGGTTGTTTCTTTAGGGTCCCTGTCTAGAAGTAGACTGCTGAGTTGAAGGGTATGCACATTTGAAAATGTCGGTGCATACTGATGACTCTCCCTTCCAGAAAATGTGTATCGGGTCACAACCCACTAACAGTGCTCAGGTGTCCCTGTGTCCCATTCCTCTTCTCCCCAGTATTCTCTTTCTTTGAAATAGGCCCCCCAAGTACATCTTGATTCTTTAATGTGCACCCTTTGACTACTGGTGATCACCCTTGCATGCTTCCTATGCCCTGTGTTTCTTCCTTTGCAAGTTGCTTGTTCACACCCTCTGACCATTTTTCTCCTGGCAGTTTCTTTACTTCATTTATGAGCTCTTTTCATTAGGGCTCTTTACCCTTCACCCATCACACATATGTCGAAATTTTCTTTTTTTAGTTTATCATTCTTTAATCTTAATGATTCTGTTTTTTGCCCATGGGGATTTTAAATTTTCTCTCATGATTTCTGGATTTGGTTTTATAGTTAAAGAGGCATTCTCCGTCCCACTGTGATAGAAATTTTCCCTCATTGTTTTTTGTCTTGTACCTTTACAGTTCATGTGTTTTCATGACCGAGGAATTTATTTTGGTGCAAGGACTGAAGTGTGGATCCAGTTTTATTCCTTTTTTTTCTTTTTCTACAAATAGCTAACTGGTTGTCTTTATAACATGTTAGGAATCATCTGCCTTTTGTCTCTAAGCCTCACACTCACTTACATCTACTTCTGGGCACTCTGCTCCGATCCCCTGAGCTGTATTTTGCTATGTCATTTACCCATGTTAATTTTCCCAGATGTTGTATAGTCATTTTACGAAAAAAAATTGTTGGGATTTGATTTATAGAGCAATTCACGATACCCTTTTACATTTATTCTTGTATATTTTATGCTTCTGTCTCCTTTGGAGTTTAGGGTCTTTTCACTCGATGCTTTCTAACCGGATTATTTTGGTGGTACTTCCCTTATGGAATCTTTTCCAACCAACTCTGCAGAAAATGACACTCTCTCCCGCAACATCATGCCTTTCCCGTGTCACTTCTTACCTTGAACGCTGAATTACAATTATTGGTTAGACGGTGGGCTCTTTGAAGGCAAAGTCCCCGCATGGCCTGTTTGTGCCGGGTCTGGTAGATGGTCGAGGCCATGGAGATATTTGTAGGATGAATGAATAAATGAATGAACAAATGAATTAAAGAGTTTTCCCCAGAAAGATGAAAATGAAGTGAAACGACTCCATTATGAAAATGTAGGGTCTCACAGGCTTTCGTTAGAAAATCAGAGGAATTTTATTCCTCCTCCTTTATGTCCTTGGCTAAACCTCCGAGACCATGCCGGAATCAGAGAAGTGGTCACTGCTGGACTAAGTGCACTGTGTGCCATGTGCCCCAGCACCTCTCCCCGGAGACCGCCGCCCTTGCTGGGCCATCCGGGCACTTCTCAGGGAGCCTCCAGCGGAAGGAATGCTGGCATTCGCTGTGTGCCTGCTGGTTACTGTGTGTCTGCCAGGCTTTTGAAAAGCCCTTTCCGTTAAGACACAGCAGCCCTGACAGGCTGGTATCAGTCGTCCCCTTTTGCAGATGAGGAAACAGGCTCAGAGGGATGAGCCCCTAGCTAGCAAGTGGCAGGACTGGTGGGAACTGAGGCTATGGGACTCTAGTGGACTTGCCTGTCCCATAATCATGTCCAGAACACCAGAGACCGGGAGGCTGAGAGGCCATAGCCCGGAGAGGAGTCCTCTATGGAGTCAGAGAGACAAGGTCCTGCCCTTGCTAAGCCAACAGAGTCCCTAGAGAACTTTTCTTCCCCCAGTGCAGCATGTGATATCTGTAGATTGTTCCTCAAGAACATCAGACTCGGGTCAAAGAGCCGCTGTCTGGGCTGGGGATGTGTTACGCAGGCCGTATTGTCCCCACGGGACTGGGGAGCGGGAGGGGTGGGAGAGGTGGAAGCTGTGCCCCGTGGGGAGCGGGTGGTCTCCAGCACACATCTGGGCCCTCTTCTGTTTTCCTCCTCCCAGCCTGTCCAGGGTCAGGGTTTCTTGACCTGGCCCTGTAGGCCCCTCCTGGGAGTCCTCATTGGGCTGGCAGCTACTGGAAGGGCCTTGACTTGTTTCTAAGTCCAGATTAAAGCTCCAGTTTCTTACGAAGGGCCGAAGTTGGGGGCCGACACCTTTACTGGTCTTGACACTGTTACTGGCCCAGTGCAGGCCACAGGGACATGGAGATGAGCAGCCTGCGGGTCGCCTGCCTTGTGGAGTTCCGCTCTGATCAGGAAGCAGATCATAAAATTTCTCAACCTCACCTAAGTGCTGGGGAGCAGGGACTGGGGCAGATGGTGGTGGGGGGCCCAGCAGGTAGCAAGCTGTGAAGTGGGATGCCAGGCTAGGCATGGGGGCTTTGTCCTGTGGGCAAAGGGAAACTCTGCATTTGAAGCAAGATTCTCCCATAATCAGATCTGTGTTTTAGAAACACATCGAGTAGGTATATTTATTTTCAATAAATATGTATACTTTTTAAAGTGAAAATGAGTGCTTGCTTCGGTAGCACGTATATTAAAGTAAAAATGAAATTACCTCCATTTTGTTTAAACAATACCAACATAAAGAAGTCGAGCAGGTGGGTGCGAGCTGCTCACCTATATGGTGCTGATGAATGGAAAGAGCCCTGGACATAAATGAGAGAGACCCACGTTCATGTTCAAGTCCTTGTCACTGACTTGCTGGATGACTTCGAGCAAATTACTTCCCCATCTCAACCTCAGTACCCTTGCTTGTAAAATGGGAATACTGTCACTCAATACACAGGGTTGTATTATTGATTAGGGCAAAATCAGATGTCATAGGACATTGAACGTTGTACACACTGGACAAAAGTAAAGCATTAAGGCGAGGCTCCAGAAGGCTCCATGTACACAGGTGGAGACATTTCAGACACTCAGCTGCCCTGCTGTAAATGCACCACCCAGCAATTTCTCAGGAAGTCTCTCTCAGCTGTTCCAGCTCAAATCAAAGCCCGTCCTGTTAAAACACAGCCCCGTCCAGAGAGGCAATTGCCCATGTGTTCGGTGGGCCACCTGCCCACCGGGTCCAGCCTGCTGGGCCATGAACATCAACAACGGCCCCTTCCTGGTGGGAGAGGGAACAGGGAGCCGGCTTGTTCTCCGAGAGCAGAGGACTGGCCAGCGAGGAGGAACATTTTAAGGTGGGATGCTTCTTCCTGCACTGTTGGCAGCTGTCTACATAAGGCGTCCATTATATGTGGGCCCCAAGGCCAGCGGGCCCGAGTGGCTCAACTAAAATTAGTGTAGCGTGTGCGCCCGCCAGAGACACGGCACATCCGCAGGTCAGAGGCCGCCAGCGCAGGCGGGAGTGTGGGGCGCGGTGGGCACAGAACAGCTGGGCCAGCAGCTGCCTCCGGGTCCTCTCGGGCCGAGACCACGGCCCTGCCCAGAGATCGGTCCCACAGCTCGGCTTGAGTTAAAACATAGAAGGCAGACTAGAATCCCAACTGTATGTTTTAAAAAATTCTGTGCATGTGCTCAGAAAAAAGGTGGGAGGGCGTCTCCCTGAATATCTTTCTCAGTCTCGAATGTGGCCTAGTGGGTGAATGTTTTCCTTTTCCTCTCCTTTCCAAACGTTTCTCAATAAATAGGTATTACTTTCGTAATCGGAAGAAAACACAATGAAAGATGTTGTCAGTTACAGATTTACGTGAAATGTAATTTAATTACATTTTAAATTTATGAAAATGATTAAATTGTAATGCTCATAGGCATATAGTGCGTGTGTGTAAATCCACGTACGTGTCAGCCCGCCAGTATTGGCGGCTCTGAATTCTAGAACGTCATGGCTGGCTGGCAGTCTTTAACTCTTTTTTTTTTTTTAATTTGTTTTTTTTTTTTTTTTTAATGGTTAAATTTGTTGGGGTGACAACGACATTGGTCAGTAAGCATTGCATAGGTTTTGGGTGTACAATTGCATGATATATCATCTATGTCGGTGATTCTCAACCTTCCTCATGCCACGACCCTTTAACACAGTTCCTCATGTTGTGGTGACCCCCATAAAGTTATTTTCGTTGCTACTTCATAACTGTCATTTTGCTACTGTTATGAATCGTAATGTAAAGATCTGATATGTGTTTGCCGATGGTCTTAGGTGACCCCCGTGAAAGGGTCGTTCGACCCCCAAAGGGGTCGCGACCCACAGGTTGAGAACCGCTGGCCTATGTGTTGTATTACGTGTTCATCATCCAGAGTCAGCTCTTCAATTGATGGAGAAAACTGAGCCCCCAGAAGCAAAGCAGGAAACTGAGAAAAAACTTGTCGCCGAGCCTAGTCCTATAAGAGTTTCCCCAAACTTTAACCCTTTCAATCCTGTAGTTGTGTGTATTCCCACTTTATGGAGAAAAAAACTGAGGTACAGAGAAGTGAACGGAGTCACCCAAGGGCACCCCACTAGGAAGGCACAGAGCTATAGTAAGTTCAAACCTTAGTTTTCCATCTGTAGCCTACTGAGAATGAAGAAAGAAAGTGTCTTTGAAAAATACCCCGCTCTCAGAAGTCTCAAACGTTCAGAAAGCCATCCCTCACCAGCAAGGTTTGAATCGTCTTTCCTGAGCCCTGGTGGGTGGTGCATGCCTTCTCTGTCTCGGGGGGCTTGTGGTCTTGTTGCCAGATCAGCCCCCAGGAGCCTTGGAGGGAAGGGTGACAAACAGTAGCGTGGGGACACAAAGGGCATAGGGCAGGTGAGAAAGGCTTGCTGGGGAAGGCAGGCAGGAGCCTGTCTTTGGGATGAGGAGGGCTGGCCAGAGAGGCTGCCATTCAAAGTCTTCCTTATCTGGTCCCCTCCAGCCTTCCAGTGTTCCTGACCTGCAGTGCCTCAAGGCCACCACAAGTGCTCAGACCTGAAGCCTTTGCTCCAGCTGCCACCGCTGTCTGCCATACCTGTCTCTATGCCCATCTTTTACCCCCAACTCTTTCAAGGCCCAATTCATCCATGCTTTTGTGCATTCTTGTTAGTGAACAAATTTTCATTGAGTGACTAGTAGGTGCTAGAGCAAGACTGACATAATCCCAACCCTGTCAGTGCCTCTAGTTCTTAGGGAGGGCTTAGTGCTTAGGCTACCTGGGTCATTCAAACGTAGTCTCTGAGGCCAGACTGCCTGGGTTCAATCTGGCTAAGCCACTTCCCAGGTATGTGTGCTTGGGACAATCACTCAGCCTCTCTGGGCATCAGTGCTTCTATCACCATCTTTAGAAAAGGATGACGATAGCACCAGCTTCACAGAGTTGTGTGCAGGTAGAGTGAAACTCTGTATAAAGCTCTTAGGATAATACCCAGCTCCTATAAGTCCTTCATAATCATTAGTTATTATAATCATTCTTATTATTACCATCTGGCTGAGATTCCCTCCTTATGAGGTCCCCTGCTCCTGCCCTCTGGCTGCCCCCTCCTCGATGGCCCCATAGCACTTTGAAAGCCCCACCCATGAGAGAATCAATAGCTATACAGTATAGGCATGTGAGAGGCTGGCTACCTCCCTCTCTGTACTTGAGGCAGAGACCAATTTTATTCATCTCTGTCCCAGCCCCCACACAAACACAGCAATGCTGTCTCCAGGACGAATTCAAAGTTTGCAGGTAACACGTACCCTCAAATCCAACCAAGGAAAGCGTTAGAAGCTCCTCTCTGCCTGAGCACTAGAGGTTGCATATCTGGCCTTAACACAGAGCTCACAGATGGTCCTTTTAAGACTGCCCTGAGCTGCCGAGGGGGCTGAGTCCTAGGCTTTCTTGAACATTCCTCGATGATGGGGAGCTCAGGACATTATAAACAGCAGCACTGATGCCCCACCACCAGGACGTTTCCCACGGCTATGCTTCCGCACATATTGGTTCCTCTACCTGGAATACCCTCCCTCCCTTCCTGTAGTCCTCCTGGTCTGACACAACCCCATAGATCCTTCCAGTGCCAGCTCTCATACCCGCTCCTTCACAGGGCTTTTCTGCATTGCAGCCCCTACAGCGTTTATGACATCCTCTCTTCCCCACTGCTCTTGGGTCTTGCATGTGCTTCTGCTGCTACTCTTTCTCACAGCACATTGCTATTCGTTTGTTTACGTGTCCCTTCTCTAGAAGGGACCATCTTATTCTTGTGTAGGCCCCCAGCGTCCAGTGCCTGGAACAGAGGAGTTTCAAAAAAGCTCTGCTGAGTGAACTCTTTAAAGGCAAGTCCTTGGCCTGCCTTCCTGTTAAGGCACATGTGCCAATTGCTCATGCCACCTTGTGAACCCAAACTCTCACAGGCCCTTCTAGGCCAGCACTGCCATCAGCAGCCACTATTCCATCACAGGGGTGTGAGCACAGAATGTAAGTGCTGACCGTACGTATGACAGTCACTGAGCGGGCATTTCACACGCACTCTGGTGTTTGAATCTGGCAGCACCTGAGGAGGTCGGTCGTGTAGAGACAAAGACCCTGAGGCTCAGACTGGTTACACTGGTCCCCAAGGGGGTGACAGGGCAGCACTGGAATCCAACTCTCTCAGGCCTCAGACCCTTCTCTTACTACCATCCCGTGGGATGACAAGTGTGAAAGCGTTTTGAGCTCTGCCAAGAGAGGAAACCATAAAACTACAAAATTGAGAAGTATCACTCGCCGCGCTGAAGAACTCCGGGGCGGGAGCCACCTTGTCGTTACCTAGTAGAGAGAAGAGGGCTGAAGGAGCCTAAGAGCAGCACAGCATCCTTGCAGGCAGTATATTGGGGAGACAGTATATGTTCTCCATGGACATGGGAGCAGGGGAATGGAGTAGGATGGGAAGAGGGGTTCCAATGACCAGCCAAGCAGCTCTCCACCAAAGGGGCCTGCAGCGTAGGACAGGGACTCCAGAATGTCTGTGGTTCTCTGTGTCAGGAGACTGGGCTACAGACACCCCAGCAAGGGGCACCCTGCCCTTGACCTCCAAATGTCTGGGCCAGGAGGCCTCTCTTGACACCACAGAGCTGACTATCTCCTTCCTCGATCATCTAGGGCCCACTCCGAGCTCCTTGGCCCGAAGCTCGCCCACTTCTCCCAGCCTCACTCCCACACACTCCTGTTCTGGGGCTGGTTCCAGCTACTCCACCTTTGCACCTGCTTTCTTCTCATCCTAGAATGCCTGTCTTCCTCTTTTAATTTTTTTTAACCTGGCAAACTTCTAATCATCCTTCAAAGCCCAGTTTAAGTATCACCCTGAACCACCACCACAACCAAACCCAGACAGAACAGCCCCCTCCTTCCTGTACTGTGGCCTATTTGCATGTCATCTCCAGCACTGAAAGGGAAGCTTCTTGAGAGCAATGCCATGCTTTATTCATCTCTGTGCCTCAGTGCCCAGCACAGAGGATAGAGCACAGCAGGCAACAAATATGTCCAGACGACCAGGCCCTGCCTCAGTTTCCCTACCTCGCATTTCACCCCCAGGTACTCCCACAGCTCACTCTGTAAATGGTCAAGATGCTTCCTCTGCCTTCGAGGATTCCAGTGTGGCGAGGAGACAACATGGACACCAATGACTAACTTAGAGAGGTCTAAGTGATGACAGAGGGATGGACTGTGTGGCAGGAATGCTGTACTAAGGCCAGCTGGGTGGTCAGGGGAGGCTCTCCAGGGAACCGAGACTTAAGGTCCAGAGGAGCCCACTGGTTTGGCTAGGAGGGCAGTAGAGGGGCCATGGGAAGAGCCTGGGCAAAAGCAAGGAGAGGTGCTGCTCCAGTCAGGGACCTTTGCAGGGCTGGAGGTCAGGTTGTTTGTAGTGGAGAGCTGGGAGTGAGGGGTATGGGGATGGTGAGGGCCTGGACCAGGCCATGGAGGATCCCTCCAGGTCATCTCACCAGGTTTTAGCTTCTTCCTAGTCCCAGCCCCCCAAGTTCCCAGCATGCTTTGCAGCTCAGGCAGCCAAGCAGCATTATGTGCCTAGAAGCCTCTAAGCTGAGGATGCAGCTCACTCACCTGCCTATCCTGAAACCACCTTGAGGCAGTTAAGGTTGCCCTTTTCCTGCCACCCTACCTGGCTAGACTTAGGCAGGGGCCTGGAGGCAGGCTGTTGAGTTCCTATTGCCATAAACCCTGGCAAGTGTCACCTGAGCCCTGTTAAGACTGAGCGTGGCATGGCGGAAGGGCAGCCTCCAGCCTGTCAGACAGCTCCAGCTGCCAGACAAAGGGCCTCAGCCTGCCCTCTAGTCCTCACCTCCTAGGGGCAGTTATCCCAGCCTGCCCTGCAGATCTGCCCATGCACTTTGGCCCTGCACTCACTCCTGCTCCATGGGGCCTCACTGTTCGGTTAACCTGGTCTCCCACCCTGCATTGCCCCTCGCTTAGCTTGATCTTCACATCCACACTCTGCGGCGGGCCTGCCCAGCTCTCAGTGCACGTATGCTCCTCCCGTCTGGGCACTGACGGCCTAGAGTGCCCGTGATGTGTTGCCCAGCCAGGAGAGGTCAGGTATGGGGCTGGTGACAGGCCCCTGAATGCATACTTGCCCACACAGGGTGCACACACAACCCAGCCCAGGCTCCCTGTGGATGTGACAGGAGACAAGTCCCAGGGAAGCGGCAGACAGAGGCCGTCACCACCTCTCCCCTATCCCACTGCCTTGGCTAAAGCTGGAACAGCCGGCTGGAGGCCTGCCCAGTCCACGGAGGCCCACTCCCTCAGTTTTCATACGGAATCAGAGACACCGAAAGGGAGGCTCTTGCTTGAGATTTTCCTGAGCAGTAAAGGCAGACGAGGTTCACACCCAGTTCCCCGGTTTCTATCCCAGGACCTGTGCCCGTATCACCGTGCTATATTTGCTAAAACATCAGCTGAAGGACTCTGGACATTCGGCAGGCTTTCCCCGAAGTCTCAGTAGAGTGTGGGGCTCCATTCTTCCGCCAAGACTGAAGTCACCCCTATCTGTGTCATGGCCACACACGTGGCCTTGGGGCTGTGCTGAAATTGCTCTGTGTCCCAAGGTGCGAGGGAGAGATTGAGGGAGCTTACCTGCCAAAAGCTAGCCGTGGCTTCATAGTCGAGATGTGTCAGAGATTTCTAAGAGCTTGGAGGGCTGTGTTGGAGGGGAGACCTGTGGGAAGTAGAGAAAGTGAGAATATTATACCACCACCATCTGTCGGCTTTCACTTGAGTTTGAAAAATGCATCCAAAAATGATGAGCACAGCCTTGGTGCGAGGGACCTTGTAGCCAAGCCCCAGCTGCCACCTCTTCTACAATGTGGTCATCACAGGGTCAAGGTCAGGTTCCCCAAGCTGCAATCATAACCTCATCACCCTACTCAGAGCTGAAAGTCCTGTCACCAGACCCTGCTGGACCCCCCCCCCTGTATTCTATTTCTGTCTTAGACTGAGAAACTCTCACTTTAAGCACTCCTTGGTGCTCCCTGAGCACCATCCATCATAATTTACTCATTCTTTCTTGCATCATTCATTCATTCATTCATGCATGCATGCATTCAATAGGCATTTGGGAAAGCTATTAGATATTAGTGTTAGGTTTTACAGAGATAAAGTCACTGAGAGTGACAACTCAGACCTAGGAAGAAAGTCACTTATAGAGCCAGGAGAAATGCCACACTCTCCCAACACCCAGCCTGGTGGGTTTCCTCCCTCCTCTGAGTGATCTTCATGCCAGACACTGAACAAAGCATTTGTATACCCTGCGCGGGATGCTTCCCACCATTTTCAGCACAAGGACTCCTTTTTGTGTGAACATAGTTTCCAAAACTCTTCCTGATCGTAACTGTACACTTAGTATCTTTTCATTAGCAAAATAAACAATACAAAAGCCATAATGAACATAATGCTTTACAATTAACTTGTATTTTAGTAATCACAGTACCACCACATATACATGTATTTAAATAATGGTTACACATACTCATTGGAGACATGCTATTTATGTCTTCTGGGCATAAGGTTTGACCCCCTGGGGATTCATTCATTCACTAGTCATTCAGCAGGCATTTACGGAGTATCTCTGAGATGCCCAGCCCCAGGGCCCACAGGTTAGGGACCCTGGTACAAGTAAGATTGGTGGCTCTATGACAAGGCATGTTTAAGCTCAAGTTCAGCTCAGACCGGACGTGTGCCCTTGGGCAGGGCACTTGGCTTTTCTCCAGCTCTCGGAGTCCTCATGAGTAAAATGGAGATGATGATCCTAACACTGGAAAGCTGTTAAGAGGATGAAAAAAGATGGTCGAAAGCACCCACGTCAGGGTCTGGCGTAATGCAGGAGCTCAGAGGATTATCATCATCATCACCATTATTCTCATCACCACCATGACTATCACCACAACCACCACCATTAACAGCATAAATATCATCATTGTTGCTACGATCAGCAGCAACAGCACCATCATAATCACTCCCACTACCTTCATCATCATAAATATCATTGTTACCATCAACAATGGCAGCAGTACCATCACCATCCCCCTCCTCCTCCTCCTCCTCATCATCACCACCACCACCATGACCACCACCACCACCATCATAAATACTATTATTGTTACCATCACCATCCTCACCGTCATCATCATGATCATCATCATCACCACCATGACCACCACCGTCACCATCATAAATGCCATCACTATCACCATCAAAGCAGTAGCAGCAACATCATCACTACCATCATCATCCTGCTTCCTTCTCTTCCTGAACCCAGGAAGCCTGTCTTTGCCCCACTAGTAGTTTCTACCTTACAACAGAGATGTTAATATATAAAAACTCAACACAATATCTGGCATCCGGCCTTTTGCCAGGATGAGGGTACAGGTGAGAGCTGCACGAAGGATGCTCTGTGCCCACAGAAGGCAGAGATATGCCCCTTAGAAGCCACAAGTAGGAGGGGAAAGTGAAAGCTCCAGTGTGAAAATGAAAAAGTGCATCTCATGATTGTGCTTCCACAGAGGGCCTGGGGTAGGGTCAGGAAGGGCTTGACATCTCTGGGATGACAGTTCTCGAGCAGGTGGTAGGCTGAAGCCCAGGTGAGGAGGGTATCTGGTGGGTGAGTAAGCCTAGAGGGCACGCACATGAACTAAGGTCACGTCTCATTCCTATTCCAAGTGAGAACCACAAGATGCCTATTAGGAGTGGGGTGTAGTGAAGTGATTGAGAAGGGGCTCGGGATCACACCTGAACCCTGATCCGCTACTTATTACTGTGACTATGGGAAAGTCACTGACTCTTTCCATACCTCAGTGTCCTCATCTGTACAAAGGAGAATGACAGTCGTATGACAGGATGGTTGGGAGGATTAAAGGAAATGCTGTACCCCGGTGCACAGGACCTTACCTGCCCCACAGTAGGTGTTCGACAACGGTTTCTTATTTGCAGTAGAAGACCTACCCAGCCGGAAACCCGCCCTGCCAGGGGGATGGTAAGCCTGGGAAATGACCTTCACCTTGAAGGTCTCAGTTTCATCTTCACTTTCATTTTAAAGAAAAACTCAGAATTGTTCTGGGGCTGTCACCAGTTTCCTGTAATTGGTGAATAGAAGGTACATTGATAGAATTTCTAGAGCAACTGTGAGAAGCCAGGTGGGACCACCTGCCAAATAAGTGACTCAGGGAACTTTAAGAAGAATCCCGTACCTGTCGGAGTGACATCAGAAGGGGATCGCATTTGTGGGGACCCGACAGTGAGTGCTCACGCATCTCCGGCTCCAAGCAGCCATTGGCATGCAGTTGAGGTTGTGTGATTTTACCCTCTGTGAGGGATGGGTGTCGGGCCGCCTCTGCTATGTCTTGGGATCAGGCATGGACCACCAGGCACCGCGTGCATTTGCTGGTTTGGGGCCATTCAGCACCCCTTCTTCTTACCTCTGCAATAGCACCTTGATTTCAGTTTGGGGCATTAGCTCTCCTGGGCTTGGTGGAGAGTCAAGCAAGGCTCACTGCTTTCCTGCCGCCAAGGGCAGGGCATAAGGCTGAGCTAGGCTTAGTGAAGGCTCTCTTTCAAGTCCCAAATCTTCCATCTCTGTGGCCATGACAGGACTGTCACTGGTTAGTTCTTGTTTTCTGCTCCCCTGGGGTGGGGGTCAGAGGTGAGGGGCTAGATTCTTTCTGAGCCCGTTCTACAGCCTTCCTGCCAATTCTGTGAGAGTCTCATTATCCTTTCATCTTAATCCTCTTTTGCTTAAGCTGTCTAAAGTCGGCTTCTGTTGCTTACACCAAAGATCCCAGATGGGTGCAGAGAGAGAGAGAGAGAGAGAGAGAGAGAGAGAGAGAGAGAGAGAGAGAGAGAGAGAGAGAGAGAGAAGTCAATGGCTTCCTTTTGTTCGAAGGAAGGGCTGTGACCAGGTGCTCTGGCACCAAATGCAAACAGGAAAAAAGTTCAAGTTAAATTTAGGAGCTACTCACTACAGCTATCCCCCCTGTTTCTTCTCTGCTGGTAGGGAACTGCTTCGGCGGGGGGCAGGGGGGAAACCAGTCCAACCCAGCAATGGCGGCTTTGCTCCGCTTCCCGGTGACTGGTTCAGGCATGGGCACGTGACTCAATTCTGGCTAAGAGACCTATTACTCCCATTTTACAGCTCAGGAAAGCCTTAGAGTTTCTGGGAAAGGACTCTTTTGCTAACCAAAAATGATTTGGGGGACCCTGTTCCTCTTCTGCATCACCCACCATCATGTCTGCAAATGGCCCCTGCATCATCTTATGACCTTGGGTGAGATGCTGCTGACTCAGTGGTTAGGTTGGGAAAAAGCGGGGGTCCTTGACATCACTGGGGTGCTGGCTTATTCCGATTTAGATCTGCTCCACTTCCAGGCTCCTGGAGTTAATAAACCCAAGTTGTCTAAGCCACTTGCAGTTAGGTTTCTGTTACTTGCAGCCCAAGTACTGTGTAACACCCAGCCAGAGCTTCGCACCTGGGAATGTGCACCCCAACAGCAGGCTGGCACCGCAGTGGCAGGAAGGGGCTTGGAGAAGGGGCATCCAGAGATTGGGGCAAGCCTTTGATGATGGGCCCAAGCAGGGGCACCCATGGGTGGGACACAGGCCGTCTCTAACAGTGGCATTCTCTGAGGCTAGAAGAATGTCAGCACCATTTACTGGCAATCTTCCTTGTTTAGAACAAGAACACAGCTAGCACCTCGAGGGCATGGGGCACAGAGTCTAACCCAAAGTGGGGTTTGAGTGGAATGGTACTAGCTAGTCTGGGCTGCAGGGTATGGAGTTCATGGGTGGCTTTGACTCTTAGACAACTGGAGTCCAAGGCAGGGAAACAGAGGCAGAAAGGAGCAAACCCCATTCCGCAGTCACCAACAGAGCAGGGTTTGGGGGAGCCTGCAGCTCAGCAGGCAACCCCCTCACCACCACCCATAGGAATTCCAGGTACAGGGTTTGGGGCAACCAGGCCAATTCCAGGCCCTGCCAGCCCTCTGGATACTGATGAGCTTCGGACCACGTTGGCCCAGGTGTTGGACAGGCAGGCTGGAGGGATGAAGCCTACAGCAAAGCTGGGAAGTCGGGAACCAACAGAGGCTTCGGTCAGGAAGCATTTCCCATCTGGAGCTGGGAAATTGCCGGTGAGATTTCTAGCTTATGCCAATCTGAGTCCGATAGTGTGCAAGCAACCCTAGTGCCTCAGAGAGACAGCCCTACTCCAGTCCAAGGGGACAGCAGCTGGACCAGCTTCAAAAGGACCAACCCATTGGGCCAGTAAACAAATTCTTCAGAGCCACATGCGATGGCTCTAACTTTAAGGCGTAGTGAGGGTCTCCTCTCCCTCATCTCTCTTCTTCCAACAACTGGGTCCCCACCACACACCTGCCAGCTCAGTCCTACCACCTGTTCTCACACCAATCCTGCCTGTCACAATCAGGGGTTCCGTCTCTAAGGGACACCTGGCCCAGACCTTCTTGCCCTATTACCTTGCCCTGTTTTCGGAAATGGTTGCTTTCTTATTCCCAAGGCCCAGTACCACCACCTGTTCTTCAGTCCTGGCCCAGTGCTCAGCTGCGGTCCCACACCTGAGCCTGAGCCCCTGGTGCCCAGGCTGCAGCATGGTGGCGATGTGGTGGCGTGCTGTCTGAGGATGTTACAGGGGTTGCATCATCACATTCCAAAGGGGGCCATAGCAGGCAGTTACTATCGTTACTCCCATCTTACAGCTCACCAAGGTCACTTAGCTGGCACGTGTGGTGCCTCAATGTCCTCCTGACAGCCCCCGGTCAGCTGTTTCTCTGGGCTCTGCTCCGTCGCAGGCCTGGACTGGATTCCTCCCATGGCTACCCCTTGAGCTGGCCCTTAAACACTGGCTCTGCCCTGCAGGCATGGGTGGTCTCAATTCCCAGGCCACTCGCCCTCCCTAGCACTTCAGGTGTCTGTCATGTCCTTCAGAGAAGACGTGAGATTTTACAGGGCCTGGAAGAACTGGCACAGGGTGTGGGATGGCCAAAAAGAGGCCAGAAATCAAGTCCGGTGACTTGCAAATATGGACCTCATGAAAGCATCCGTGAGCTTGTCGCCCTCTCTCCCGTGCTCACTGGCAGTCCCTGGGCTATGGCCTCAGGGGCTGATGGCGGCCGAGCACGCCCCCGCCCCCTGCCCCATGCAGGGAAGCTGAGGGGTACACTCCACAAGTTTAACAGCCCTGTGTTCAGGCCTCAGCCCTGGGCCTTAGAAGCTCTGTGAGCTTGAGCAGTTCCATGGGGAGGGTGGCCTCTGACAGCCCCCAATCCTCCGGCTGTGAAATGGGGCCAATGACATTGAACTTGTGTGGCCATAGTGAGGATATATGAACTACCCTCCCACACCTTTTCCTCTTTGGCTCTCATCCTCCTTGGTGCTGACTGTGTCCTGTCGGCAGAGATGGCCTCTTGGGGCGAGCAGCCTGAGCAGTCCCAACGATGCCCGCCGTGTGGCTGGCAGGGACCCGAGCGGGCTCAGCGTGCTAGAGATAAACACAGGGTCCAGGCACCTCATTTCAAACAATGGCTTATTCTGGGGCTTTAATTGCTCATCAAGGGGAAGGCAGGCTCTGGGCAAAGGCCAACCCTGGGGGGTCAGGACAAGCACTGGGGCAGAAAACACAGCAAGGTGCAGGTACAGAAATGTCAGCCTACAGGTTACAAATCCCAGACTGCCACCGAGGGAGGGTGCTTAATTTAAGAGCCTCTGGGGTGACCACCCTTACAGTGTATAAATGGAGACACTGAGGCTCAAGGAGGTGAGTGCTTCAATCCCTGCTTCAACAAACCTTCATCAAGCTCCTCCTCCAGGCTGGCTCCACACTTAGCCAAGAGACTCTACAGTGTGTGGGGAGACAGGGGGGACACGTGCAATCGCAGTGCTTTGTGACAAGTGCTGGGAGGAGGCACGGGCAGGCTGGGGGAGCACACAGCCTAATCACACACATCCACGCATTCATTCACTGATGTGCATGGTGCTCGTACACGCCAGGCACTGTTTAGGTGCTGCACACACAGCCCTGAACAAAGTCTGGCCCTGGCCTTCCCGGGGTTCATGGTCTCACGGCAGAGAAGGGCAGTCACAGACGGATGAAGCCGTGTACGATAGAAGGCCAGGGCATGTAACTGGAAAGAAAACTACAGCAGGGAGGGGACAGGGGCCACCTATTGCTGGCTGATGTTTTAGGTAGATAGGTGGATGCTAAAAGACAATTTCACTTCAGCACATGAGATAGGCAGAGCAACGGATGCTGTCCCTTTGGAGTGAAGAGGGGAACCAAGGCCCCGGAATGACCAGAGTCAGGGGCCACGGAAAACCAGCAAGGGCCAGGACCTGCCCCAGGTCTCTTATCTCCAGGCCGTGGCTGGTCCCTGTAGGGCCTGGCAGCCCCTTGTCCCCAAAGCCACCATTCCTCCCTCCATCCTCCCACCAGGCGGCTCTGCTGGGTTGGGGGCCAGAGCCAGGCCCCTTCAGCCACGACCACCTCCCGGCTCGCCGGTCATCCACGCTGGCCTCTGGCGACGGAAACTGACAGCCAGGTCCTCAGCCATCAAGACATGGCGGACCGCTCCCTCCCCTCCGCCACCTCCCACAGATGTCAGCCGTGTCTTGTTGTCAGACACACGTGGTCCCTCCACATCTGAGCTGTGTGACCTTGACACATTCAGCAGAGCATCTGTCAGAACTGGATGTTGTGCCACTCAGGCAGAGCTGTGGGAGAATGACACGGCGAAGTGTAAAATGCCCACGCGTCTGCAGCCCTCCGTGGGCATGTGAAGTGCGGGCACCTCCCTCCTGCACCGGCTCCCTCCGCGGGGCCTGGCCCGGAGCCTGGAGCGCCCGCTCCCCTTTCAGGGCTCCCATGGGCTCTGAGCGCCTGTGTTCTCTGCCCACGTCTGTCTGGTCCCCGAACAAGATCGACAGCGCCTGCGGGGCAGCCTCTGGCTCCTGCTCAGCTCTGAGCCACCAGCCTGGGGCTCGGCACAGGGTCACACTCAGTCCTAGCGGCTGCTGCATAAATGTCCCCACCCGCGGGCAGCTTCCTTCCAAGAAAGCTGAACTTGAAGAACAATGTCAGCTTCTTCACCAGCCGAGTGACCCTGGACAATAGGGGATAGTATTTGGTGCCCAAGGTTTTAATCTTATTGTTTAATCTTATTGTTTCCATGATACAATCACAGGTTAAGGGAGGAGTTTATTCCATTGATAAGCTGCTACTACAACCTTTGTACAGTGTCCAGCCCCCAGAAAGTAAAACTCTCCCGTGACAGGGAGCTCACTACCTGCTGGACGGCCCACGCCCTGTTTTGACTGCTACTGAGCATTAGAAGCGATGCAGGCCTGCCACGCGGAGCTCTGGACTAGGGAGAAATGAGTGGGCGGTGTGCAAGCCTGGGGGGGGGTCTGGGAGAAGTGCAGGATGATGGTGGGAGGGTGTTGGCAGCTGAGAGCACCCGGAAAAGACACCTCCCGTCGCTGGGCCAGCGAGCACTCCCTGAAGTAGCCCCTCCACAGTCTGTCAGCCCCCCTTCCCAGATAAGCTCCCCCTCATGTGTTTACTCTGCCCAAGGCTTCAGAGCCAGCCTGGACCTCCCAGAACACATCCTGCCCAGGCTGCCTCCTGCCTGGGGCTGCTCAGTGGCAGGACCACAGGGGCCTGGGTTCTCAAGCCATGATGTATGATTAATGACTCTGATGAGCTCACCAGCCCATGGAGGGAGGGCGATCTGAGGGGAGGCCAGAGGAAGGCTGGTTATGGATTTTAACCCTCTGATGTTACTGGCTGGGAATTTAGCATCAATAATTCAAGGCAGTAGGGAGAAGGGGATGAGAAAAACGTGAAGGAGAGAGCAAGGTAAGGATGGAAAGGCAGAGAGGAAGGGAAGGAATGGGGGAGGGGAAGAAGACAGGACAAGAAGCAGAGATGCGTTTACTGAGTTTTCCATGTGCTACTTTAGCCTCCTTTAGCTCCTTGAAGCCTGCTTGCAGACTGTGAAGCAGATACTATCAGCCCCATTAACCGGAAAAGGAAACTGAGGATCAGAAAGTCAAGCGAGGATGTTGGGGTGAGGAGTGGTGGTGGAGGATATTGACCTGGCCTGCAGACCCCAGAGTCTTTCCACTACACCCTGATTCTGGAGTGTAGCACAGAGTCCCTGAGACCTCAGGACACCCAGCCCCAGCTCACACTCGAGGGCTGACGTGTGGCGAGCTGCGTTTGGAGGGCTTTGCCCCTGGGAGAGAAACCAGCCGCTGGCCTTCTGGACAGCACCAGAACTTTGTTGCTGGAGCTGAAAAAATTAACTGCTATATTTAAAAGCATTGTTCAGTTGCTATGGCAACAGAGGGGCTAAGAATAATATAAAAAGAAGATGATATGCCAGGTTGTCACTGGCAACCCAATTTTAAGGGTGTGTGTGTGTTTTAAGAGGAGTAGGGCGGGGGGAGGTGGTGAGGTTCAGACTGTCTTCCTCACTTCCTCCGGCACCATCTGGCCCAGCGACATGTCCAAGAGGACAACCGGGCCTGGGATCTGACCGGTCCGCCCGAGTCAGGGGAGAGCTGGTGACTCTCGTTCCCTAATTGCTGTCCCCCCCCCCACAGTCCCCCACAACTTGGGCAGCCTCTCTCAGCTGTGGAACCCCAGCCCGAGGCACCTCTCAAACAGATAGACCCAAAATAGCTTCTTCTCTCGACCTGGGAGCTTGCAGCCGGCCTGGCAGACTCCCTGGGGACCACCGGGGAGAACAGATGGTCGGGAGAGAAGAGCAGGAGACAGATTTATTGATCTGCGCCTGGATACCAGGGCTGGAGGAAGCTTGGGATACACTGGAAGGAAGCACTTGGTCTAACCTCATCCTGGAGCCTGGGCCCAAGTGGCCCGGAGGGGACCCAGAGCAGGCCTGAGGAGCAGTTGGGAGGTGGATGGGGACTGTGGCTCCTTGTACACCAGCCAGCTGCTTGCCGAGGCAGAAATGGAAGTACCCATGGAGACGCGAAGACCTGGACAGAAAGATGGCAACAAAATCCCTAAGAGGGCTTAGTAACAGCCGTGTTTTAGAAAGAGAGCTGTCGCTTGTACCTCTGTCACAGTCAAGCAATACGGAGGGAAGCTGTGAAAGCAGCCCGACCAGAGTCCCCATGCCCGCTGTGTGACCTCCAGCAAGACCCTTAGCATATCTGGGCCTCAGTCCTACCATAGGGAAAAAGATAACTTTTGTTCAGGTCTGTGGTTGGATCTCGAGAAATTGAGGTGTATGAGGCACCAGCCCAGCACACAGAAATCCTCAGGAGGCAGTACCATCCACCAGGAGAAGGTTTACTTCTCTGGGTCAAGTCAACCCCAAGGAGGCACCTGTGCAAATAAATAACAACTGAGATACAGCCGGCGGAGATGGCCAGTGAGGGCCCCCAGAGTGCCCGGGAATTCCGAAGGAAGAGGGAGCTCTAATAGAATGAGGATGAGAGGAAAGGGGAAAGACATTCCAGGTAGAAGGAACAATTTGAGCAAAGGCACAGAAGTGGGAAAGCCTGAGAGGGTCTGAGAGCAGGGGATGGGCCTGCTGGGCTGGAACACGCCAGCAAGAAGCGGTCACCAGAAAAGGGAAAGGATTGGATCCACACTTCAGAAAGACGCCTGTAGGACTCAGCAGAGAAGCCAGAAAGGCCTGGGGGCAGACACAGGAAGGCTCATGGGGATGCTGGCTCAAGAGTCCAGGTCAGACGCAAAGGGGCCTGGGCTATGGCAGGACAGGGCTTTACAGTTTACAAGGCACATCTATGGCCATTATCTCATTTGATCAAGCCAGGATGGAGCCTCACCCAAGCTCTCCCCGACCTCTGCCTACAGGGCTTCCCACAGGCTGGGGTACCCACCAGGGACACAGTGACTGCATATCAATTCCCAAGCATGCCCTAGAAGCAGCTAAGTCCAGGAGAGCTGGAGGGGCCCAAATGAGGGAGAGGTCTCATGAGTGGGTGTGGTCAGGGTGGGCTTCCTGGAGGAGGAGGAGTGGCGGGTATCCTGGGCGGGTAAAGCTTGGTGAGGGACTGGTCATAGCACTGGAGAAATAGACCTGGGACCCTGCTGCAGCAAAGACCTTCTGCAGGAGGGCTGGGAGAAAGTGGGTGGAGATCGGGGCAGGACCGGGTCACAGAAAGCCGTGAGTTCCAGACTAAGAGGCTGCATTCTCTTGCAGGCAGTGAAGACCTGTGTGGAGCCAAGAGGGGCAGGGGGAGGATGAGGAGATGTGAGCAGTCCTACGAGGCCCAGCTGGGTCCTATCTCTAATTCGTCATTCCCGTTCCCAACTCTCAGACATAGGAGCCTCCTTCTTCTCCAGCTGTCTGAGTGCCAGCAAGAGACAGCAGACCTCAAGCAGCATGTCACGGAGCATGGGTACATTTATTCAACAACTGCTCGTACAGCAGCAGAACACGCCAGCTCCCCCAGGCCTCTGCTTGCTGCCTTTCCCTTCTGGAGAGAGCTATTGCTTTAAGTCCTACTCTCTCAGGGCGTACACTTCTGATCTTACTTTCTCACGGTGGAGGTGCCCAGAGTCGTATCTGGGAGAGTGTCTGGGCCTCATGGGAGGTCAGGCTGAGTCAGCCCATGGGCACAGAGCTGTCCCAAGTGGCTCAGTGTCTGGGGACCAGAAATTGGGTGGAGGTGTCTGGGCCAGAGTAACTCATGAAACTTGACCTTTCTGGCTCCTTCAACAAATATTATTTGTTAACACATAGCACCTACTATGTGTCAGGCACCAGTCTAGGCATTGAATTAGACAAATAAAACCCATGTCCTCTTGGAGCTTAAATCTAATTGGGGAAACAGATACCAGACCACAAGTAAATATTGTTAGGCAGTGATGAGTACTTCAAAAGAAATTAGTTGGAGGAGGAAAGAGAAAGTGACCAGAGGAGATGTTTAAATTGAGGTGTTCAGGGAAGGCTTCTTTAAGGATGTGAGTTTCTAAGGGGGTGACATTTCAGCAGAGGTCGGAATGAAGTGAGGGAGCAATAGAAAGAGTATTTTTCAGGGGAGTATTTCAGGCAGAGGGAACTAATGGCACATGCCAAAGGCAGGCATGAGCTGGGTGTGTTTCTCTGATTCTTCATCTAGTGCTCTTGGGGAAGAGGCTCACGGAGGTTAGGTGATTTGCCTGCAGTTATGTTGTTGATTAGTGGCCAAGCAGGGCCAGAGGGCAGGTGGCCCGCCTGCTGGTCCGAGCTCACTGGCCACTGCATGGGCAACTGGTCACATTTCAGGGACTGCGCTCCAGCGAGAGTGCAGGTGCTGGCTGCTGACTGGGGTGGGAGGCAGAACTGATGGTGAGTCAGTTATTCAGTCAACAAATATTATCTGAGTGCCTACCACACGCCAAGTGCTGGCTGGGCTGGACCCCGGCATAGAGCAGGGCACACATGGACAGAAGCGTATATGCTCCTGGAGCCCACATTCTGGGGAAGATCAGAGAGTACGAGGATGACGGGATTCCAGGACCCTAGAGTCTATGGTCACAATCGGGGACTCCCAGAATGCAAGTGAGTGCATCTTAGCTTCAGAGAATTCAGAATCACCCAAGCACAACTTCTCAGGCTAGGACGGTTGGCAAGGCCCTTCAGCAGCATGTGGCTCATTTTAAAGAGGGAGAACCTGAGGTTGGGTGCACAGAATGTCCCACGTACGGCAGCCAGCTACAGCCCCCGAGTCCAGGTTCCCAGGCCGGTGGGATTTCCATGGGCAATGGAGGAACAGACAGACTGGCTGTGGATCCACGCCTCATGGCTGTGATGACGTGGAGTCTTTCTGAGCCTCAGTTTCCTCATCTGTCCAGTGGGACGAACGTGGCATCTACCTCAAATAGTTGTGAGAATTAAGATAACATACATAAAGTGCTTAGCAGGGCAAATGCCTCAAATGCTTGCAGTTGTTGTTACAATGATTAGTGAAATTTCAGGACACTGGTATCTCTGTTCGTAGGTGACAGAGATTAGACCCAGCTGGGATCTGACCAGCTGACCCTCCCCAGCGTCCTGCAGAGGGTACCCAGGCATGTTAGCTGATAGGGAATAAGAGTTGTTTCACTCTCACCTCGAAACAGAAATGTGGTGTGTGTGGCCTGGCATGAGCCTTCTCCCTCTCCTCCCCACCCCTCCCCCCCCACACACACACACACGGGGGGGGGGGGGGGGAGAGAGAGAGACAGAGAGAGACAGAGAGAGACAGAGAGAGAGAGAGAGAGAGAGAGAGAGAGAGAGAGAGAGAGGCATGTGCTGCAATTATGGCCATAAGACCTTGACCCACTCCAGGGCAGTTGGAGCCAAGCAAAGTCAAAGGGAAGCAGAGAAGTTTCCAGAAGCTTCTAGCTAAGGGTTGAAGTACATGTCTTAATCCTCCCTCTTGGCTGCACTGAAACTAACCTTGATGAAACTAGGGTCTACCCAAAGACCAGGAGAGCACACGCCCATGGCCAAGTGGGACTGATAGGAAACATACCCTTGATACAGTGAGAGACCAAGGCCTGACAGCTAAAAGGGAGGCTCAGAGTGTGGGGCAGCAGCCACAGACAGCAGCTGCACAAAGGGCAACCAGGCACCCCGAGGACTTCCTGGGGGAGGAGGTGAAGGAGGAGGAGGAGGAGGGTTGCGTTTGGGCTTTGAAGGGTAGGGAGCATTTGGCCAAATAGAATCTGTTGCTCAAGATGAGAACAGCATTACAAGCAGAAAACAAAACCAAACGAAAGTACAAAGGCATAGAGGTTGGGACTCTTAGGGTGCAGAACAACAGTAAGGTTCTACCGACAACTGAGGCTTTTGCTAAGTTGGAAGTAAGAAGTCCTTGTTGCCCCCAATGTTCAGTTTTATCTCAAGCAAGCAGCAATTCCTTCATTCATGTGAATAACCCTGAAAAAATTTGAGGTAGCCCTAAGCAAGCCAATTTTCCTTCCAGTACCTTAGCTTTTCCGTCTTCCAAATGGGTGTGTCCCTGCCGTGGGAGGCAGACTGCCCTAGAGCAGATGTTCCTGAGCAGCAGGCAGTGGTCTACATAGGGAGGCCTGTGCCCAACACCCCTATCCCCACCAGGAAATCTTAGGCTCATCTGAAAGCCCTAGGTTTGCTGGGACATCTATCTTTCTGGGGCAAAGGCCACAAAATTAGAAGGATGACCTGGTGACCAGGTTCGGGAGAGAAATACAGCCTCACCTCAACTTCACAGCAGCCCCAAGTGGGATGACAACACATGTCTATACCAGGCTGGGGGACCGATCCTTGAAGAGGCTCTGTGTCTTGCCTGAGACCAATACCTGGTTAAGTAGCAGAGCCAGGATGTGAACCCAGGACTGCAAGACTGCCAGTCTCCAAGTCTTCTCAATTGGGCCAGGCTGTCTTTTATCCTAAGTTGCATAGCCAAGAATAGAAGCTGAGATAGGAAGTAATCTATTCTCAGCCCTAGAAGGACTCAGACTTTGGGAGGTGGTAGGGCTCAGCCACACCTACTACGACAGAGGCCCAGCCTCTCTGAGACAGAAGACAGTGGCTCTGAATCAGGTGTCCCCTCCAAGCCATCTTGGCCCTTCCTATGCCTCTCCTGCCCACCCTCAGACATCCTCCTAGACCTCCATCTGTGTCCCAGATGCTGAAAAGTCTTCAGAGCACCCAGGGAATTCCATAGTCAGCTTGCTGAACCTGACACACTTGCAACACCACCTCTGAGCAGGCTGCCAGGGCTGCCCCCAGACCTCAGATGGCAACTCTTGCAAGGACTAAAGAAGGAAGATGCTGTAGCTTTCTACATTTGTGGACACTCCACAAATTGGATGGTTCACTTACAGGTTTAATCAATTTGGACATAGTTGAAATAGCTTTGGGTTTGTCTACAAAGAAATGTGTTCATCTGGCCCTGGCTCACCCACTTCAAGCACTGAAAATCCCCCACCCCCTTATTTATTATTCACTTTTCACAGGTGGAGGGGCTGGCGGGGGGCGAGGGCAGTAATGCACAATTCCTATGCAAGTTGTTGAGGGAGCTGCAGGTGGAACCAAGAGTGTGCCTGCCAGTTCATGGCAGGGAGAGCAAGCCCGGGGCCTTCTAGGAAGAGGAAATTGCAAAGGCCTGGGGGCACAGAGCTGCACGGGCCCTGGGGTGACTGTAACTGGGAGGCGGAGAAGGCGAGAGGCAAGGGCAGGGTGAGCTCCCATACAGGTCGGGCTAAAGGAATTTGGCATTTAACCCTGGGGGCCACAGGGAGCTAATAAAGGATTTTATGCAAGGGATGATGTGACCTGCTGTGTGTTTTTGAACTGGTGCACTGTGGAGCAAAGGTGGGAGAGCATGGAGATGGCATCGAGAGGCAGCTACAGAAATCCAGGTAAGACAAGGTCGTCAGCAGTGGGGGAGGGAGGAAGGGACACACCTAACAAATCTTGAGTCAACAGGACTTGATTGCCTTGGATGGGGTGGGGGTAGTGCGTCAGAGATGAGGCCTGTCTTTGGGGCATCCCGTCGCTTCCCAGGGGCCCTTCTCTTTGCCACCCTCTCCATCCTCATTCCATTGCCATAACTGAAAGTCCTGGAATTCTAGGGGAAACTCCAGGAAATACTAAGTTTCTGGCTCCCTCACATGAACTGGGAATGCTTTTACTTGCAGAAAATGCTCCCGCACCTCAAAATCAGAACCACACACAGATGTCCACCATAAAAAGGTAGGCTGTGAAACTCGGCCGATTGGCTGGTCCTGATAACTCACTCATTTCACGTTTGGGCCTGGGACACTCATTAGCAGTCAAGCAGTAGCCGTTGCCCGGAGCTTAAGAGAAGCCAATGGAAGAGAAACGTAAAATTGAGATAATTCTAAGTAGTGATTTTGTTCTTCACTACAACTGGGAAGCGACAGCTATCGGTCCAGGTAGCGGAGGAACATCCCACACAGCTTTCAGGTCACGGGCTGAAGCACTCCTACAGGCTTCTCCTGGACAGAACTGGAGAGAAAATTCGATCAAGTAGATCAGGCTGAGGTATGCAGGACCAACGGGGCACTATGACCCCTCCTGGAGGGGCCGGCAGCTCTGCTTTAGAGATGGGGCGTAAGTGGCTCTCCCCTCTTCCTTCCGATGTCATCAGCGGCCGTCGTGGCACAGAGGGTACAGCCTGTCGCCTCTCCTGCGATCACAGCCTAAACGTGGATCGCCCTGTCTACGTGTGCAGGGGTAGCGTAAGTAGTGCCTTGAGGTGAACTCTTGTACCCGCTTCCGCCACCGTCCACTGTCCAAAGCAGCTTCAAGTAAGCAAACTGTCTTCGTCCATCCGGACTGCTGTGACGGAAACCCGTAGACTACCGGCTTCACAGGCAACAGGACTGCATCTCACCGTTCGGGGGGCCGGAAGCCCGAGCCTGAGGGGCTGACGGGTGGCGTCTGGTGCGGACGCTCCTCCTGGTTCATAGCCGTCTCTGCACTGCGTCCTCACGTGGCGGAAGGGTCCCATTCCCGAGGGTTCCACTTTCGTGTCATCTCCCAAAGGCCCCAACTCCTAATGCCATCACATTTATTAGGTGACTTTGGGGGGCGGGGGAAACACAAACCAAATTGGGGTTAAAAAGTGCGCTTGCTCTGCAACTGCAGCTCGCAGAGAAGCCCTGCATGTGCTCTGGCCCCCGCCACAATGCTGAGGAGCACTGGATCCCCAGGGAGGGGGCTGCCTAGGACTACGGGCAGGGGACGACGGGCTTTCCCTCGTCAGCGTGCTCCCGATGAACACTTGTGTCCCTGCTGGTGGGCAGCAGTACCTTGTTGTCTTAGGAGGGGGCGGTTGTAAAAACTGGGTGAGGATGGGCAAAATACAAACTCCCAGTTACAAAATAAGTCCTGGGGATGCAACATCCAGCACGGGACTGTAGTCAACCCGCTGTGACGTATTTGAAAGCTGCCGAGAGAGGAGATCTTCAACATTCTCATCACAAGAAAAATACTTCGTAACGACGTATGGCAGCAGATGTTGACGAGACCTATTGTGGGGATCCTGTCACACTATATGTGAATATTGAATCATTGTGTTGTCCCCCTGAAATTAAAAAATGTTGTAAGTCAATCGTGCCTCAATTAAAAAATGAATTTTGGACGCTTGTCCTTAAATAACAGTGCTAGGTGATGCTTCCCAGGGGCTTGCTAGCATGTTATGCATCTGCTCACATAAGTCGCACAGTTGACCCCTTCTGTGCAGAGGGCCCATTGTCACATAGGTAGCAAGAGGCCGTCCAAGATTTGACCTGGGAGAGCTGGGCTTTAGCGTCCAAGGCCTTAACCACCGGGCTATACTGCCTCCTGGGACAGTGGGACTGGGACACGTCTAGAACACTATTCAGACTGGAAGGAAGAGAACAGTCGCTTTGAAGGACCAAGGCAGAGGGTGGAAGTGAAGGCAGTCAGGTCTCAGCTCACGAGGAAAAAGAACTTTCCGACAAGCACAGCTGTCCGACAGTCGGTGGGCTGCCCGGGGCAGTACCAGGCTTCTTGCCATTTGCAGTCCACGAGGAGGGGGGCCCGCGTGCTGGGCCTGGGGGAGGTTCCCACTCCGAGGACAGGGCTGTGCTGACTGAGCGGGCGCAGCTGATCGTGCCGCCCTCCTGCCTCAGACCCATCGCTGTGCAGGCCTTGGCGGCTCAGCGCATGGGGCACAGACGGTCATGTCCGCCTCTGCCCAGATGTGGGGTGCAGGGCAGACATGTTAGGGGGGCGATGACCACAGAGATAGGAGACTGAACTCGGAGACAGATCCTGGAGACACGGGACTGGCACTTACTGAGTTTTCCTAAACACTGTTACAGTTTAGGAGCTTTACACGTGCCATCTCACATCCTCCCAGGTTGATAGCCTCACCCTCGCGTCACAGATGAGGAACCTGGAGCTAGCCAGGCTAGGCAGAGGGACCGGGGGCCTCGGAACCACTGGCTAAGCCTCTCGGGCATCTGACAGCGGCCTTGGCTTTCCACACTGTGGGGTGAGGCGGGGCACTGGCCCTGCCCGTCCCTGACCCCAACCCCAACCCCAGCCAGGACCCCAGCCAGGAATCGCCAGGCCCCTGGGGACCCCGAGGCGGGAGGAGGGGAATGGGGGCACGGAGCAGGGTGGGGGTGGGGCAGGGGAGACACTGACAGACGGAAATGAAAGTGGCCTTGAGAAAAAGGAACGAGGGAAGAAAAGCAGAAACTAAAACAAGTGACAAAGAAAATGAGAGTGTCCAGAGGAAGTGGCTGAGGGGTGCGGTGTTGGCGGAGGAATCCCCCGCAGCCTGGTGTTTCCTCTCTTCTCAGAGGCAGGAGGGGCAGCCGTTGACCAACTGCCCGGAGCCACCACACGCTCCTCGCCCGGCCCGAGGCAGCCGGGATTGGTGAGGAAGGCCTCCTCCCACCGGCGCACTGACCCAGCGCTCAGGACCCGGGACCGCAGGCTGGACGCTGGGTCCTCCTGGCACATGGCTTAGACCTCACCCGGCCTCAGTTTCCCCTTCGTTGAAGGGGTTTAATCACCCTGAGGCCACGGCACTGCCGGGAGGGCTTCCTGAGCCGCGTCGCACACAGGGCGAACGGCACGCGGGAGGCCCTGGCCTGCGCCTGCACTGGGGACATGCAAGGGGGCGGTGGCCAGCGCGGCAGGGCGTGGGGGACAGCGTCACTATCTGCAGGACCAACACCGACCTGCCCTCACTGGCCTCAACGCCCCGCGCTCTGCTGGCCCGAGGGACAAAAGGCCGCAGGAGGGCCAGTCTCTCTCCCGGTCACGAACTGCGTGCAGACACCCAGCTCTCATCCCAACTCTCCACCTGCAGCTGTGTCACCTCGGCCAAGTGGCTCGACCTCTCAGAGCACCCTGCTTCACGAGTAAAGTGAGGACAAGAAGCGTCCCCGCCTTCTAGGCTGTGAGGGGTCAGTGAGACCCTGCGTGTGGCACAAACCCATCAGCCTTGGCCCGGGCACTCCCCACCTGGACGTTCCACTAGGGCAGGGCCACTGTAGTGACAGGGAGCACCAAGGGGTGGGCCCCTCCAGGCTGGGGCGGGGACGTGGGGCAGCCCTGCGAAGGAGTCAGCACAGGTGGCGAGGGGATGGCGGGCGGGGGTAGCCAGAGCGAAGGCAGAGGCGAGGCACAAGGCGACATGTCTGGGCACAGCGCTGACGGGTAAGGCTGGGCTCGTCTTTATAGGGTGAGGGGCTCCCTAATCCAGGGCCCCCTGACGGGGTCCAGACCGGCACCGATGTGATACAGCGTGACGCTTCCGTCTGCGCCTGACCGCTCGGCTGGCTTCCCGGGCCGGCCCTTCGCTTGGGGTGACTGCCCCCACATGGACCCTGGGAATTCCCCCAGGGCCTGCGCATGGCTCTCCTGTACTGGTCTGGCCTGGGAGTCAGGGCCTAGAGTGAGGGCAGCTGCTGTGGTGAAGGTGTCACAGGCAGTCTGGGGTCACAGGGAGGGGACGAAGGGGTTTCTCTGCCGTGTGTCCTAGGTGCCGAAGGCCTCGTTTGCATACAGGGCAGCTGCTACTCCAGGCACATCACCTGCCTCCGTGTGGCTACTGTCACACTCTCAGTCACTGCACCCACCTCCCCTCTGACTGGGGGTCACCCAGGCTGCCGCAGCCACACAGCCCCCAACACTGCGACCCAGGAACAACCAGAAGTCAGACCGCCGGCTCCGTCACACTCAGGGCTTCTGCTTACGTCCCCAAGCATCAGTGTCTCCAGCTGTAAAAGGGAGATAATAACCATCTCCACCCCCAGGAGGACAGTGGACAGAAGTGAGATCCTGGAGGGAGCGCAGTGGGCAGGGAACCCCCACAGAGGGGAGCGCCCCTCTCTCCTCCTCGCCCATTGCCTCCTGCATTACGTTTGAGGGACTGGGTGGCTCTGGGCCCATTGTCCCTCACCCTGGCTCTGTGACTCCGGGCAACTCATTCCAGCCTCCGTTCATCAGCTTACTCACCGGCCTAGCGGGGAAGAGGCTGAGCGAGCCCTGGCCCTCGGGAGAGCAGCAGCAGCTGCCCAAGCTCACCCTTGCTGCCCCCGTGCCCTCCTTCCACCTCCAGGGACTGCGTGCTTCTCAGGACTCTCCATCGCCTCCCCAACTTGCCGTTAGAAAAGGGCCCGATTTCCGTCACATACTTTTCAGGCTGAGTGAGCCCCCGAAGAGCTTAGAGTTGGAATACTCTCAGGGGAGCCCTAATCTCCGCCGTCCCAACTCCTTGCACATTTTATTAGAAGGAGAAAGTGAGGAGGAGCGGGGAGCCGAAGGGCCCCGGCTGAGGTCATTAGTTTGTAAGTTGCAGGGTGGGCTTGAGACTGGGGCCTCTTGAATATTAAGATCCTTGGGGGCCTCCCAGCCACTGTCCCCATTCCTCTCACCATTTCAGGTTGGCCAGCCCAGTATCTGAGTCTGCGTTGCCAGGAGCAAGGTGCTGGGGACCAGGAATGAGAAGGTGTGCTCTTGCTTTCGACATGTTAATGGGCATGTCTCCATGTGAACTTCTAGTCTCCCTGTCACCCACGACCGACCGACCGCTCCTGAGGCTCCCACCAGCCTGGGGAGGGAGGCAGGGAGGCGGCATTATGGTGCCTATTTTCCACAGGATACTAAGGCCAAGAGAGGGTAAGTGACCAGGCCAAGGTGCTATAGCCAGTCAGGGCTGATTGTCACCTTAGGAAATGCGATTTAAGAGTAGGGTGTTCTCCTCTTACCTTCTTCCGGGGCCCCTCAGGAGACCAGGAACGCCCTTTCCTGCCCAGAATCCCCCTCTGTCCATTTGGGAAGGCCTTGTCTAAGACCTCAGAAGCTGACAAAGCTCAGTTCAAGGAGGACTCAGTTGGAGGGGAGCATCAGGAACCTGGCCTCTGTCCACCCCTCACTGTGACCTTGAACATCTACATTTTCTCTCCTCCAGCCTCAGCCCCAATCCCTGCAGAGGTGAGGAACAGATGAGCAGACCCTTCAAACTGCTCTCCTCCCCCACCTGGACGTCTCCGGTGTCGATGATGCTGGCTCCTCCTGCTGCAGGTACCCAGCACCCAGAGAGCCAGCTGCCCTGTCGGTGCTCACTCCTGGGGCCGATCGGGGAGCGGGGCATCACTGGGCAACCAGGAGGATGCTACAAATGCTGCAGACTAATGCACGGGGGACAGAGGGTGAAATACATCCAGGCAGCTCTCCCGTGCTCTCTGCATGTTAATAATGCATGGGCAGCCAGTGCAGAGCCCATCACGGGCCTGAGGTCAGGTGGCATTAGGAGGCTTCTAATGGTCCTGATTATCTGGGGAAGGCTCCCAAGTGGGATGTGGGCAGCATGGGCGGGAAGCCAGCATTCCGGGCACTTACACCCTACAGGTGGGAGGTTTGGGGGTGGGGGCAAGCGAAGAGCTTGCATAGACCAGAGCCCCATTCGGAGGATTAATGGGATGAGCTGAGGTTTCCTTTGGGGGGCTGGTCCAATCACTGCAGACAGGTCACAAAGAAAGAGGGGAGTCTTAGAACCTCGGGGCTGGGAGGAGCCCTGTCAGAATCTCCCCTGGTGGGACCTCTGCCCGGTGGCTGTAAGCCAGTGCCTGTGTACCTCTAGTGTCAGGGAACTCACCACCTCCTATAATAGAGGAAACACAGCCCATCTTTAAACAGGTTTGACTATGGAAAGCCTATGTGGCTGTGCCCAGCCATCCAGAGAGCAGGTAGGTGTCGGTCAGTGTCAGCTGAAGGAGCAAGGAAGCTGGAGAAAGGGGCTGACGTGAGAGGTTGGGGTCCTTGGTCTTTCTGTCCTCAAGCAACTCCAGGCCACCAGCCTGGCCAGCTTCCCAGCCTACCACAGTGGTGGACCACCTGTCAGAAGCCCTGTGACACCCTGTGAACCTGCGAGCTTTGCAGCTCTGTGCTCGGCACTCAGGGCAAACAGTTCAGAAAAATCAGCCCATCACGTGGTAGGTCCTGGCGCTGGCCGGATGCCACAAAGCCACCCCATGATCCTCGTCTCCGCCTGTTCACCCCCTGGACAGCTCTACCACACGGAACGCAGCTGACCTGTGCAACTAATAGGATGCCATGGAAATGATGGTGTGATTTCTGAGGCTCAGTCCCAAGACTGAGGACCACATGTGCTTCCACCTTGCTCTCTCTTGGATCAGTCTGTTGCAGGAGCCAGTTGCCATCCCATAAGGACACTTGAGCAGCCTGTGGAGGAGCCCATGTGGGGAGGAACTCGGGTCCCAGCCGAGAGCCAGCCTTGGCATGCCATGTGTGTGAGGAGTCAGCTCCAGATGACCAGGGCCCTGGCCAATATCTTCACTGCAGCCTCGTGAGTGGCCTCAAGCCAGAACTGCCCAGCTAAGCTGCTTCTGAGTTTATGATGCACAGAAATTTTTCATGTTTTAAGCTCTAAGTTTTGAGGTAATTTATTATGAGCAATGGGCAGATAACAAAACCATTCTCAATAAATATTGGCAAGGGGATGACTCTACTGGCCAAGAGTATTTCTCTGGGGAAGAGTACAGCACTGACCTAGGCACTCAGAGCTTCATGGGAGACAGAGAAGAAATAAACCAGATGGTCCTTGTCCTCAAGGAGGTCTGAGGCACGTGGCAGACACTGAAGGGCGTGAGAGCACTCTGCATGGGGCAGACTACACAGAGGAGACCACGAAAGAAGTCAGAGAAAGGGGACCTCAGGAAGCTAGGGTGGGGCTCCAACTGGGTCATGGAAGACAGAAAGGATGTGGAGAAGCGGTACCTTTCCAATGGCTCACATGTTGACTGCTGTACCCCTAAGAGTACCCCTCTGAGACAGGAGCTATTATCTCCCCCATTCTGTGGATATGGAACTTGAGGTTAAGCAACTTGCCCCGGATCACAATGCCGGGAAATGAAGCATCTGGGATTTGAACTGAGGAATCCAATGAACAGAAAGCTAGCAGAGGGCAGCATGCAGGGATACAGTCTCCAGACAAGGGACTGGGAGGCAGAAGTGCCAGGGGAGGTGACCAACGAAGGGCCATGCCAGGAGTGGAGGACCACATGGCTGTGTCCCCAAGTGCCCCCTTACCCTCTGCCTCAGCCCTTCCTCTCTGTAGGACGTTCACCATTTGCTCCTGCTGAGCTGTTTGCACAGGCTGAACAAGTCCCTTCTGCAGGTCTGCCTACTGCCCATCAGACTGCCCCTGGACCAGGGAATACCATCCTCCAGGACCCGGCCCCCCTTCCACAGAACCCCTGTCCCCAAACATAGCAAGTTACACTGTCCAGGGACCTGTCTTCTCCAGGGAGATTCTGCTGGGGTTTGGGTGGGTGGGGGCATGGGGTGAGCAGGTACGCACAGGGCATCCAGGTTTCCAGTTCCCACAGAAGGCAAGGGCACCCCAGCCTGCTTAGTCCCCAGGTCACCAGGACCCAGCCCTGGGCCTGGTGCAGAGCAGGTGGCCAGTACATGTTCACGGGATAAATGAATTGGCAGAAGTGAAGCTCCATCCTGCAAACACAAAGCAGTTCAGAGCATTCTGGGAAATCACAGAGGAAATGTCATGGCAATAAGTTTACATTGGCAGCAAGTCGGTCCCTGATGATCCAAGTCTTTGCTGTCATCACCCCCAGGGACTGCTGGTATCTTCCTGGCTGTGCCGGGCAATAGGCCATGTGGGGTGGTGCTGGGAGCAAGTGATGAGGGTGGGAGCAGGGAGGCTGAGGACACAAGCCAAAGGATGGGATGTCCTTGCATTCTGACACTCCAGTGCTGATGGCCGACTTCCTAACGCCCAGGTGCTAAGTAGCAATTACTGTAGAAAGCCAAGAAGTGGAGGGTGGATTCTACCCATCCTTACTCTATGTCGGGTCCACCTCACCCTTGCCCTTGTCTCCTCCAGTTGCCCCTCTCCATCACCTGGCATAGGGTGTCTCTCTCTCGGAGGCTGCAGAATCCACCCTCAGCTTAGGCTCTCCACCCAAGCCTAGGCTCCTCCCTGCCTTGAAACTGGTCACTGTAGGGTTTTGCCCCACGGCCCCCAGCTGTTTGCCCGACTCCACCAAAGCTCCCACAGCACCCTTGTTCCCTTTGCAGACAGGGAGCTGAGGCGGCGCCCACAGGCCCCGGGAGGCTGTCCTGCAGTGGTGAGTGGGCTGTGCCTACCCCGGCTGAGTGGCCTTGGCCGGCCAGTGGCCCTCTCAGGGCTTCAGTTTCTCATCTGCAGAATGGAGCAGCAATACCTACCTCCTAGGTAGGCTCCATGAGCTGGCTGGCATGTGCACAGAACAGCGTGTGGCCCACGGAAGGCAAACCATAAACATTCATTCAGGGAGTGCAGACGTGGCCTCTTGGCAGTTGTTCCCAGCCACGCTGTCCTGTGCTCAGAGCCCAGGCTGGTGCTGGGCGTAGCCAATGGCCACTAAGCACTCCACTGATTGGTCACTTGTGTTCACCGAACAGCGTTCAGCAGGACAGTTATGGGTAGGCTGACCAGACATATCGTTTCAAAGGGGACAGAAAACACAGTACTGTCCCATTTCTAACAGTACGTCTGGTCAGCCTACTGACACCTTGAATTTAGCCCAGTGAGACTAGGCTGACCGAATGTACCATTTGAAATGGGACAGTACCCTTGTTTTCGGTCCCATCAAATGGTACGTCTGGTCAGCCTAGTTACAGGCCATATCTGTGACTCAGAAAGGCCCTTCGAGCTACCAGGGTGGAGGGCAGCCTGGAAGGAGGAGGCAGAAGCCAAGAGGCCGGGGAAGAGGTGGCCACGGTGCTCCAAGAGGAGGGGGCCTGACCGAGGAGCAGAGCAGGCAGGATGGGCGACATGGTACTGGTCCCCCTGGACTGGGAGGGGTGTTGCGGGCCACAGGGAAGAATAAGGGAAAATGCCCACTGACATGGGTGGCAGCCGATGCCACTGGGTGAGATGTGGCATGCAGAGATAAAGCAAATGCAGGGCTGTGCACGGTAACAACGATGAAATGATGTATCTGGAGTGTTAAGAAAGTGGTTACAGGGTATTCAGGGCACATTGTTGTCTGTGGGGTACAATGTTTGTGACACCAAACGCGTCCCTTCTCCAGGATCAAGATACTGCCCACCAACATGCTCCAACATCACCGGTAAATAGTTCGCTGGCACACGACCTCTTTCAGGCATTTCATGTGCTTCAACACGTTGAAGCCTCCAACAACACGGTGCAGAAAGTACTACTATTACCTCCACTGGACAGGTGGAGAACCTGGGACCCAGAGAGGTGCCATCAGCTTGTCCAACAAGTTACTGACAAAGCAGAAATGGAGTCAGTGTCAAATCATTTCTACTGAGCACCTACTGTATGGGGATCCATTCCCATTCATGAGCGCTTTAACAGCCTCTGGCGCACAGTAGGTCATACATAAACGCTTGTTTTGATGGTGACCATGATGGTGATGGTGAGGAAGATGACACTGCTGGTGGGGGTGGGGCTCAGGTTCACGTGGCTGGTTTGATTTCATCCAATTGGCAGTGTGAGGAGGGGCAGGGCTGTGGGAGTCCGCGGCACCGTGAGGAGTGGAGCCCACGCAGGCCAGCATCATCCCACGCTCGCACTCACTGCTCTGAAACAGGAGCACCCCGGCCCTGCTCACAGCCCCCCAGCCCTGCTCACAGCC